>MJUU01043885.1:17105-28648 GCA_002080025.1 Modiolus philippinarum | reverse complement strand
TTGTTTTATTGATTTTAGAAGGAAGTACTGGAATGTATAGTCCTCTCGTTGGGATGACTTTACATTTGATGAGTCCTTCGTATTGTTGAATGTCCCTGAAGTTTTTTGTGATGTTTTTGGGGTGTCCAACATGTATTTTGCCAGTCTTATTGATGTAGGGATACAATGGGAAGTAGTTTTCGTTGTCGTGTTTTTTTTTTCGTGTCTAAGTTATCTTTTCTAGTGAAAGGCTTGAGGCATATTAGACAGTTTAAGGCATTATGATGTTTATTCAAACGGTAATGCTTCATTAACTGCTTCCTTCTGACAAAGGTTTCTTCACAATTTCCGCATGAATGCATCTGCAAAAGACAATACACATTACTATTAATGCATTATGGATTAATATTTATATTTCTGTATTATTGATTACTGAATTGGTTTCAAAAACTTTAGTTTCAAAACTTCGTGATTCGACTACAATGTGATTGAAATTTATTTTCAATTGACTTACCTTTGTCCTATGTATTTTCTGTGGAAACGTCTTTTCATTTTGGCTGTTAGTTGCAGAATGACAAAGTTGATCGATGCGTCTAATTTTATACGGGTAGACGCGTTGTAACAACGGTTCTGATTGGTCGGTTATTCTAGTTGCGGGCTTTGTGATTAGTCGATTATTCTGATTGGCTGGATTTATCACAAAGTCGGCATCTGCTTGGTTGAATTCCCTGCAAATTGATTGGTCGATTTATTTCTCTTTTGTTATATAATGACGTCATGTTTCTTTAAATAGATCAAATATTCCAGAGGATAATGGAATCTATCAATTGCGTTAATTATTTTCCAGGTGTACGGATCGATGATTCTATTGAATTATTCTACACGAATCATAAAAAGAGTGTTTCATCTGTGAATATCTTATGAATTGAATTATTAATGAGTTTTTATTTTTAAATGTCTATAAATTTGTTTTTCTAACGATTTTCATAAATTTTCTTCAATGTCCAACACAATTTACAAATGTTCATCCTATTCTTACTTTTATTTCCCACAATTAACCTCTTTCTTTAATCTTTTAACTGCTATAATCTGTACATGGACTCCTCCGCTGACCTTTTAACTCCTGTATCCTGACTATCCTCTCTATGTACTCCTCCTCTGACTCATTAGCCTCGGTTTTTCATATAAATATCCAAGTTTTAGCTCCCAAATACTCATTTTGACTACCATTTTCTTTAAGATTCTTAATTCATTGAAATAATGACTCCCAATTTCTAATAAAAATGACACTTCTACGTGATTTGTTCGTACTTTTACATGTTTTGTGTGTTCTGTTTTTCTATTTTGTACATATTTTTTTCAAGATTTGTCTATTTTATTTGTTTAGATTTAACACAAGCGTTAGGCTAATTCTAACATTTTTATAACTATAGTGAGTTTTATTTCACTTGTTTGAAACATTTTGTACGCATTTTTTCTTTATTTTTTTTCATTTTGTTTATATTTTATCGCACATGTTTCGGTATTTTTTTCATGAATATATTTTGTTTGAATTTAATGTTTTTGCTAACATCTTTTTTGTTTCAGCTAAGGTTTTTGTAATATTTCTTTAAAAGTTTTAGTTCAGAATGGTTTTAGTTTTTTCTCTTTTTGTTTTTCGTTAAAATTTTACATTTTCCTGATATTTTCGTGCCTTTTCGATGAATTCAGTGGTGGTAGTGATGATTCTTTGGTTTAAGTGGTGATGGTGACTGCTGCTGCAGCTGTTTAGTGGTGTGGTATTATTGCTGCTGCTGCTGCTCGCTGGTGTTGGATATTGCTACTTTGCCATAGTAGTGGGAGTTATATTGGGAAGGGATTAATTACATTTGTACTGTGACTCAAGAGATCATAAGAATAACAATGTCATTATCAATTTCATATTTTATTTTCTACGTCATGAGACAGGCACTGGTCGGAGATCCACGTGCAGATTTTACTTTGTATCTGGAGTTGAAGTCAATTCAACTCGGTTTTGATTTCTTCTGCATGTTGTTGGTCGGGATTTGTACTGTTTCAAAGAAGCTGTTCTTTTGTTCGTTCATTATTGGCTCTATCTTCATTGTGATGGTTTAGCCATTTATTGTGGTCGGTTTGGCTGGAGCGTCTTCTCTATTTTGATGCTTGGTACGTTGGTGACTTAATAATCCATCCTTTCTACTGAGTATCAGCCACTTTCTTCGCAACGAAACGTGTGGGGCTTGAATCTATGTGTATTCATGTGTCGTTGGAGATGATCTCGTCGACTGAACGTTTGATGGCATATCCCGCAATTTCGTCTTAGTGGGTGACTTCTTTCAGTCTGGTGGTAAGGGATTGTTCTTGACATCTTATAGAGTCTTGCTGTTTTCATTGCGCAATTTCGTCTCAGTGGTTGACTTCTTCTCTTAGTCTGACAATAAGGGGCAGTTCTGGACATCTTGTAGAGTCTTGCTGTTTTCATTGAGTGTCTCTTTCAGTTCCTGGAACTTAATGATGTCTCACTGTGTAAAGCAGTTACTCACTTCTTTTAACGTATGCTCACTTCCAAGGTTAGAAGCAGAATGAGACCTTCAGTCGTTGTGGCTTGTTATATGGGCGGTTTAGGTTGAATGATATATTGATTGACCCCCCGTCAAAATTTAGGGACCCCTTACAGCCATATCATAAGAGAAATGACTTCATAAATATGATCATTTGATTAAGAATGACAAAGATATCCAGAAAACATATATCTCACAACTATTAAAGTATATTTTGTAAAATTCACTAAATGACCCCCTGTCAAAATTTTGGACCCCATTGTAGCACCCATACTATTAGAGATAAGACTTGATTAATGTCACTATTTGATTTAGATGCATAAAGTTGGCCCGAAATTATATATATAGCTTTGCTATAGTACTGACTTAGGAAAATTTGTATTTTGGGCCATTCCCAAAAATTTGGGCCCCTCGTACCACCCCTACTATTAAAGATACAACTTCAAAAATGTCACTTATCGTTTTAAAAGCATAAATTTACCCCGAAAACATATATGACATGTCTATAGTACTCGACTTAGAAAAAATCGTAGTTTGGGCCATTCCCGAATTTTCTCCTAAACGGTAAGAGATAGAACGTTGAAACTGTGACCAATAGCTCTACGAGTTCAAAGTTACCCCAGATTGATATATACATTGTACAGGAAACGAACGATAACTATGGAAATCGAGAAATAAAATAGTAGTATATATGTGGTTTCAATTACCATTTGCGGCGAAGCAAGTGTAGAACCGGAGGTAACGTCATACGGAAGTCACGTGACCGGGCGTATGATTTCACCGGAAGTCACATGACCGGAAGTGTGACGTCACCGGAAGTGAGTATTACTTTAAAGCTTTTTACTGCGCTAAAAAGGGGGGTGTCCACATGTATTCTACTAGTGTATTTCTTGATTTTCAGAGTTATCGTTCGTTTTCCGAACAAGATATCAATCCGGGGTACCTTCGAGCTCCTACAGCGATTGGTCAAGGTCTCTTACCGTTTAGGAGAAAATTCGGGAATGGCCCAAAGTACGAATTTTTCTAAGTCGAGTACTATAGACATGTCATATATGTTTTCTTGGTAACTTTATGCTTTTAAAACTATTAGTGACATTTTTGAGGTCGTATCTTTAATAGTAGGGGTGTTACGAGGGGTCCAAAATTTCGGGAATTGCACAAAATACAAATTTTCCTAAGTGAAGTGCTATAGCGATGCTATATATGTTTTCGGGGTAACCTTATGCATCCAAATCGAATAGTCATATTGATCAAGTCCTATCTCAAATAGTATGGGTGCTTCAAGGAGGTCCAAAATTTTGACAGGGGGTCATTTAGTAAATTTCACAAAATATACTTAAATAGTGTATGATATATGTTTTCTGGGTGTCTTTGTCATTCTAAATCCAATGATCATATTTATGAAGTCCTTTCTCTTATGGTATGGCTGTAAGGGATCCCTAAATTTTGACGGGGGGTCAATCAATTAATCAATCAACCAAAACCGCCCATATAACAAGCCACAATGACTGAAGTTCCCAATTGTTTCTAACCTTGGAACTGAGCATACGCTAAAAAAAAATGAGGAACTATTAAGTTCATGGAGACGACAGAGACACTTAATAAAAATAGCAAGACTCTATAAGATGTTCAGAACTGCCCCTTATCGTCAGACAAAGAGAAGGAGTCAACCACTGAGACGAAATTGCGCAATGAAAACAGCAAGACTCCAATAGATGTCCAGAAAAAACCCTTACCACCAGACTGAAAGAAGTCACCCACTAAGACGAAATTGCCGGATATGCCACCTAACGTTCAGATAAATCCAGCCAATTAGAACACAAAATAATAGACAACTCACAAAGCCCGCAACTAAAATAACTGACCAAACAGAACCGTCGTTACAACGCGTATACCCGTATAAAATTAGACGCATTGATCAACTTTGTCATTCTGCAACTATAACAGCCAAAATGAACAGACGTTTCCACAGAAAATAAACAGAACAAAGGTAAGTAAATTGAAAATAAATTTAAATAACATTGTAGTCGAATCACGAAGTTTTTGAAACCAAATAAGTAATCAATAATACAGAAATATAAATATTAATCAATAATGCATGGATAGTAATGTTTTACCTTTTGCAGATGCATTCATGTAGATATTGTGAAGAAACCTTTGTCAGAAGGTGCCAGTTAATGAAGCATTACCGTTTGAATAACGATCACAATACCTTAAGCTGTCTAATATGCCTCATGCGTTTCACTAGAAAAGATAACTTAATCACGAAAGAAAACACGACAACGACAACTACTTTCCATGAACGGCCGAGTGTGGATTATTGTATAGAAGCAAAGATAACCTATATGAGCCCCAGAAACAAAAACATCAAATTGGATTCGGATCACCTATTCAACCCTTAGATGTTAGTAAACCTGATCAAAATTACATCATTAAAAGGAGAAAGGAAAGAAAATACCTCGCTTCAACACTGGGTCGACAGAGTACCGAGTCACCTTTCAAAAATTAAGCGTCCAGAGTGTTCCCGATATTCTGAAAAAATAACAAATACTGTTCGACTCCATTTTATCAGACCTGACCAGCGGAATGAAAGAAGATTTTGTACAAGTCACTCTTGAATGCCCCGACCTGGATTTCCCTATCCCACTACCGTTCATGCAAGTGGGACAGGTGACAGGTGACCTACTATTAACAGAAATAGACGGAGTGCTACAGTCCAACGAACAATTCGTCCTTGATTAGAGTGCCCAATTAAATATCAACCATGTTAGTCTTTCTGTGGGCGGTACCAGAAAGAGATGTGCATACGTGGACACCGAGAGGTTCCTTAAAAAAGTGTTGCATCATTCAAATAAAAAATAATGATTAACTTTGTTGTTCCAGGGCCATCGTGACGGCAAATGCCAAGATAGACGAATACGAGCAATGGAACTCTATTCGACAAGGCAAATATATCCAGAAGGAATTGGCATTAGAACTACACGATAGAGCAAAAGTACCTCTACAACAATGTGGCATAGACGAAATCAAACAATTCCAAGCGATTCTACCGGAGTATCAAATACATGTCAAATCACAGGAACATTTAAATTGTATTATATATTACGGACCTACAGCAGAGAAAAAAATGTTCTTGTACCATCACGACAACCATTACGATGTCATTACTAGTACATGTAGTATGGCTGCCTTATTGGGACGTAATTTCTTCTGTTCCGATTGTAACAAAGGATACAATACCAAAGAAGAACACATATGCAACAATGTATGCTAATACTGTAGAAAAAATCACGACCCAGTAGAAGATGACTGGATATTATGTACTGATTGTGGGAGATACTCAAGGAATTCTTTGCTTCGATCTTCGTTAAAAGACGACGCCATTCAGACGTGCAAAACTTATTATAAATGTAAGAACTGCGGACAAACTATCAACAAACGCAGGGGAGATGATACCTGTGAAAACGTCTACTGCAAGACCTGTAGAGATTACTATCCGTCCGAACATCATTGCTATATGTTACCTGTGGACAACAATGGTAAGCAAGCCTAACACAACTGAACACTTTTGTAAATGGTTATTATACGGAGACAACGAAGGGGCTGCCGTCATCGCACACAACTTTAAAGGTTGCGATTCGTTACCAATACTAGGGTATTTGTATTGACAAAGAGTAACGCAAACGATCATAGCAAACGGAACCAAGAACTTGAACATCGAAGTACCAGAATGTCGCAATCGGATGATAGACCCCATCAACTTTTTACCCATGGCTGTAACCGACCTACCTCATAGGTTTGAATTGACGGAATTGAAGAAAGGATATTTCCTGAACCAGTTCAACAGAAAGGAAAACCAATCAGTCGTACTCAACCACTTACCTGATTTGAGATTTCATCAACCCGACGGAATGAAACAAAAGAACAAGGCTTCTTCGAATGGTACGATGCAAATTACCGACAGACTTTGACAAAAAGGTTAGGAAAAATGAAAGTTTAAAAAACTTTATCCAACAAGAAGAAATGATCACCACTCCATTGGAACTCCGAAACGCTTTTTATGGTGGGCGTACCGAAGCGTTTAAACTGTATGAAAAAGACCAGGATATATCATATGCAGACCTCACCTCATTGTATCCCTACATCAATAAGACTGGCAAAACAGATGTTGGACACCCCAAAAACATCACAAAAAACTTCAGGGACATTCAACAATACGAAGGACTCATCAAATGTAAAGTCATCCCACCGAGAGGACTATACATTCCAGTACTTCCTTCTAAAATCAATAACAAGTTATAATTTACGTTGTGTAAACCCTGTAGCGAGTTCAATCAGCAAAGACCGTGTGAACACACCGATAGCAACGAGCACTGATCGGAACTTGGGTGACTGACGAAGTCAAAAAAGCTTTGGAAAATGGATATAAAATTGAGCAGATATACGAAGTATTGAATTTTAACATGGAACAATACGACCCAGCAACCAAGACTGGAAGACTTTTTACCTTCTTAAAAATGAAGCAGGAAGCCAGTGGATGGCCTGAAAGGTGTCAAACTGTAGACGAAAAATGGACATACATCAGAAAGTATAACGAAAAGGAGGGTATTTTTTATGACAACAATATTAGGAAGAACCCGGGACTACGAGCATTAGCCAAGTTAATGTTAAACAGCTTCTGGGGTAAATTCGGACAGAGAAGCAACCTGCCCTTAATCAAATATGTATGTGACCCTGCAGAATGCTTCGAGATGTTAACCAGTGACCAAATTCTCGTCATGGGTATTAATTAAGAAAGCGATGAGGTGGTGGAAATGAGATACCAGTATAAAGAAGAGTTCTTCAAGGACACCGGACGTACTATTGTTGTCATAGCCGCATATACCACCGCCTAAGCTCGTTTGAAGTTGTATGGTTACTTAGAGAAGTTAAGCACCCGCGCCTTATACGCCGACATTGATTCCATTGTATATACATCTCAACCGGAAGAGTGGAGACCCGAATTAGGAGACTATCTGGGAGATCTTACGAATGAAGTACCTGATAATAAAATTACAATATTCCTGCAGAAAAACTATGATTACAAACTAGCCAGACCCGACAAGAATGGAAATACGACCATGTGTAAAGTACGAGGAATCACCCTCAACTTAAGGAACTCTCTAACGATCACCTTCGATACAATGAAAGATCTGATCACCAACAACAAAGACGCCGTGAGAACCGTTACTGACGATTTCAAATTAAAGAGACACCAGAAGAAGTTACTGACCGTACATCAAAACAACGACTACAGGATCGTGTTTGACAAGAGAGGCGTCATGGATGATCTTAGCACAAGAACTTAGGATTTAAATTGTATAGGCAGCATGAGGATAGCTCACCGACCAATGACTGCTTTATTACAGCGAAAATAAAATATGTACATTTGTAATTAGTGTCTTATTTTATTAGTATCAAAGAGGGAATTCATTCAGAGAAACAAAAGAAAAATAACAATGAAGAAGTACATATACAGAGACAAAAAGGTTAGAGTTACATTGGGGGAACCACAACAAAATGAGACAGCCAAACAGTAGAAAAGCATGGAAGACCACGAAAATACAATACCACTACAACACAAAACAAAGACGAATACAATACAAGTACAAAAATTTGGTTAAATGGGTTATGGTACGATAGGGTGGCTAAGTTATGGCCAAAGTGGGGTATGGTAATTAGCTTGCTATCTCCCAGCGTCCCACCACTTTCACACCGCTACACTACCTTTGCGGTGCTCTACGTTGAAGACGCTGGAAGACGGGGCTAAAGACATTAGACAAAATGGGAGGAATAACTGGGAAGGGGTAGGGCTTTATTGTTAAACCCAACAACAAATATATTAAAGGGACAGGTTAAAACATCCTGATCCATGTCTGTATACAAGTAAACGGAATGACAGCTATTACGAACAGAACTAGGTCTAAAAAAACTGATAATTGATCATTCAAGGCGATCGATAATTTCGGAGGGAAGTTTGGATAGCTTTCAACATAGACCTAATTGGTCCATAGAGTCCCGACTCACTACTACTACGAGACGCGTTTTACGGTGGACGTATCGAAGCGTTCAAACTGTATGAAAAAGACCAAGACATATCGTACACAGATGTCACCTCACTGTATCAATACATCAACAAAACCGGGAAAATCCCTATTGGAAACCCCGAGATCATCACAGAAAATTTCACTGATGTACAAGAGTACGAAGGACTCATCAAATGTAAAGATTTCCCAACCAAAGGACACTATATCCCAGTACTTCCTGCCAAAATCAGCAACATTTACTTGATGCAAAACCTGTGCCGAAACCCATCAACAAACATCGTGTGAACACTTAGACGAGGGAAGAGCATTGACCGGAACTTGGGTATTCGATGAACTAAAGAAAGCTTTAGAGAAAGGATATATCATTCAACAAATATACGAAGTGTGGCAGTTCGACACGGATCAATACGAACCGACGTCAAAATCGCTGGACTCTTTACCAAACGTCAACATCTTCCTGAAAATGAAACAGGAAGCGAGTGGATGGCTAGAGTGGTGTAACACCGAAGAAGATAAATAGAGGTATTTCAGAGAGTACCACGAAAAGGAGGGTATTCTTCTAGATTATGATAACATCAAAAAAAATCACGGATTGAGAGCACTGGCTTAACTTATGTTGAATAGCTTCTGGGGTAAATTCGAACAGACAAGCAACCTACAGCAAATAAATTATGTTTGTGATCTTGCATAATACTAGTACTTCGACATGCTAACCAGCGACCAAATTCTCTTCATGAATATTAATTTCGGGATGGTGGAAATGAGATATCAGTATAAAGAAAAATTCATCGAAGACTCGGCACGCACCAATGTTGTCATAGCCGCTTATACCACCGCCCGAGCAAGACTGAAACTTTACAGTTACTAAGAAAAGTTTGACACTCGTGCACTATACGCTGACACCGATTCCATTGTTTACACATCGCAACCTGGAGAATGGATCCCAGAATTGAGCGATTATCAAGAGGATTTTACAGACGAAGTACCAGACAACAAAATTACAGATTTCTTTACCGGTGGACCAAAAAACTATGCTTACAAATTAGCCAGACCCGTACCGGTGGACCAAAATATATGCCTACAAATTAGCCAGACCCGACAAAGACGGACATACGACCATATGCAAAGTACGAGGAATTACTCTTAACTACAAGAACTCCTTACCTATCAATTTCGATAGGATAAAGTATATGATCACCAACAACTGAGACGAAGTGAAGACCGTAACTGACAATTTCAAAAGAAAGAGGGACCAAAAGCGAATACTGACAAAGATTACAGAATCGTGTTCGACAAAAGAGTTGTCATGGACGATTTAAGCACGAGACCTTGTGGATTTTAAATAGTACAGGCATCATGAGGATGACTTGCCGACCCATGACTGCTTTATGACGGAGAAAATAATATGTGTACATTTGTAATTAGTTAATTATTTAATTAGTGTGATAGGAAATACCTTCAAGTCATAAAGAACGCAAGTGGAAAAAAGTTACAATGAAGTAGTGCATTGTTTACACTGAAGTAGTACATGGACAGAAACCAACAAAAAAGGTTTTAGAGTTGCGATTGGGATAAAAAAACGAAAACACACAAAACGTGAGAACGAAACACTATTGAAACACTATTGAAACAACAAGGGGTTAAAGCTAAGAGTTAGAGATCAAACAAGGGTGACAATTCAAACAATAGAAAATCACCTCCAAGTTCAGGAAATACAATAAAAGAGCTTCTGGAGTAATAGAACAAATAAAGTTGAAGATAATGAGTTCATTACATACAAAAGCCTAGTTTAGCGTCTATTTATAAGTGGACAAGTTAATATCAAGGTCAAATATGCTATTCATTGACCCATCGTCACACCACTCTCACACCAGTAGTTAAGAAATGACAATTCTGCCGCAAGACCATTTTCAAGTAGAAATCCTGCATAAAACCCCACCTCGAGGGGCCCGGGATGCAAATGAGTATTGAGCGAGTTGGGGATGTTGAAAAGTTGAGGGATGCAAGGACCCACCAAAAGAAATTAAAAAATTTCGAAATCCAACAAATCATGAATTCCTAAACTTCTCAAAATCCGGATCAGCAAATCCGATTGCGGGAAGAGAGCGACGAGGAAGTGAGAAAGAGGGCACAGGCTCAAAGGGAGGCCAGACGCCAGCCGATTATGAGGTGGCGCGACCTGCCCTGGGAAATATTCCAAGTGATGGGGGTCAAGGAGACGAAAAGCCAGTATGGGGAGGGAATGATTCTGACGCTGGAGAGGAAAGGGATATAGACCAAGGTTTGGGAGTGCAGTAGGTTGGTCCGGGAAATGGAGCGAATTCCGCGGAAAAAGTTGCACCTGCTCAAAATTGATAATTATGGGATGAAGAAGTCAAAGAAGAGCGGGCACGACTACTTCGACTTTGAAGTGGTGATTTGAGGGGGGCGTGGGGAGAATCCTTTCTGATGGGGAAACCCATCGGAAAAGATTTTTTTTCGAGTGATGGAGGTCAGCGAGGGCTTTGGGAATGCTTGGCTAGATCTTCGCTGAAAGATGTCGAGGGCTGGCGCAGTCGATCCTTTCATTCGTGATAATTNAAATAAATTAAAAAATTTCGAAATCCAATAAATCATGAATTCCGAAACTTCTCAAAATCCGGATCAGCAAATCCGATTGCGGGAAGAGAGCGACGAGGAAGTGAGAAAGAGGGCACAGGCTCAAAGGGAGGCCAGACGCCAGCCGATTATGAGGTGGTGCGACCTGCCCTGGGAAATATTCCAAGTGATGGGGGTCCAGGAGACGAAAAGCCAGTATGGGGCGGGAATGATTCTGATGCTGGAGAGGAAAGGGAAATAGACCAAGGTTTGGGCGTGCAGTAGGTTGGTCCGGGAAATGGAGCGAATTCCGCGGAAAAAGTTGCACCTGCTCAAAATT
>MJUU01043884.1:15731-42832 GCA_002080025.1 Modiolus philippinarum | reverse complement strand
CTTTTGATATTTGGCATGTAGATAGATCACCCCAAGATGATGTTTCGCATACCTTGGTTGGTGACCTCTGACCTTGACCTTCGGCCTCAGGATCACATTCATGCTTTTTCAATGACAAAGTCGTGTCTGGGCTATTACTTTTTATTCTTTTGAGATAGGCTTTTGATATTTCGTATGTGGATAGATTGCTTCAAGGTGACATGTCACGGACAATATTTGATGACCCTTGACCTCTAGGTCACACTTGGAGTGGGGCCCACAGAGATGGATACCATCTCACTGATGTCTAGTTATTATTCATATTAAAGAGTTATTGATCTGATGATGTGTCACACAATAAATGTGCGTTGAAGTAAAAACAGAAGATACCGAGCCACAGCAAAACAGATGCACTAGTCAAAAAGTCGCAATATCACAAAGTATGGCAAGACCAAATAAACCAAGAGCCGACAAGCACAAACAAGGAAACATACAGAAAAGCAACACTTAAAACCAAAGGTTAGATAAAATGAACTCTATAAGAGTGACATGAGGTGCTCCGCAAGGGTAAGCATGTCCTTCCTCTCCAGTGACACCTGTCAAACTCCCATAAATTAACAAACGCTGCTTCTGTTCATTTTATTGACCTTGATAATTGCTGCAGTCTTTAACAATGAGTGAACATATCATATATAGAGCAAAGAAAGATATAACACCAAGACAAAAAGAACAATGGTCAAGGGAGTCCCTAGCACCAATATAAAGGATAGTTTTGAGAACCACCCATTCCTAAAAATATGGTTAACAGTAGCCAACAGCAATCTTATACAAGCAATTAGCAGGGATATCAAGTTTATCCCATGTTGTTATGAAAATTTACATTGCATACACACTCACTTGCATCAAACATAACCAGTCTTTTCAAGCAGCTTAAAGGGGATGAGTTGCATCAAAAATGGTTCTGGAATGCAGCCTTCAAAGTGTGGAAATAGTCATCACAAGTTGGTTGACAGTTTCAATGCAACTGTCACAAATGACATTGAACATGCTTCCCATGTGTTGAACATGTCATGTTTCTCACCTAATTTTGATACATATCAATTTTGCATTATTTGAACCTGGAACAGTTGATATAACAGGAATCGCCCAAAATTAAACATGGTATGCTACAGAAAGATCACAAAAACTGCTTTTTGCTTTTTGTTTCAAACTGCTGAAACAATATGAACCTAACTTGACATCAGTCGACAATGGTCCTCCCTCAAAATTATACTGCTTGGATCCACCTGCCAACCAAGATGGTTGAAGACAGTTAAGAATGATGCCCCATGAAAAAATCTCAAAAAAGGTGAACCAAACCATAACATAGAAAAAAGAAGGGAAACGGGGAATGTGTCAAAGAGACAACGACCCAAAGGGGAGTACCTGAAATCGCTTATGACCCAATTTGAACCAAACTTGGCAAGAATGGTTCTTTCATAATTATAAACGGTTGCCATCCAGGGTGGACGCTATGGATCCCTACTTTACGCTCCTATAAAGGAGAGATTTTCTTGCATACATACATACATATGGCCGAATATGACTTAACATAGGACTCCATTGGAAATTCAAAAACAGATTTGTTTGTATGAAACTGCTAAGCTTATATTAATCACGGACTGTTAGGCAATGTTATCCAAGTAGTTGTGCTAGAAATATATCCAAGGAGCATACCCGAACAAAAATGGCTAACATGACGGAACAGAGTTTTAACCAGAACTCCATGCAACAATATTTTGATATTGGGGGCATGGGATGGATTTTAGGGAAAAAAAGCGGGTTCCAAGATTGAGAAATTTTCCGTCTACATATACCACAATCCGAGATCACGATGTGGGGAATTTTACTCAATTATCATATTCCTACTGCATGTATGTAGTTGTTTCTATATCATATGTTATGAAACAAGCAAATACGTGACAATGTATGTAATCCGATCCTTCAGTGTCTATGACATAGCTGCATAAATACATCTATAAAAAAATCATCGGAAGTCACCTTGTAATTTCAAACCAAAACGTTCTGTGGTTCACGCATTGCATTTCTTTTTTTAAAGAAAGCAACTTGTTACAATATAACGCATTAAAAGTTAAGTCCAAGTTTACGAGGGTCAAATGCAAAATCACAGTGTGAAAATGGCGATAACTGGTACACGACCAGTAGTATAACCAGATATGACCTTGACTAAAAATAACATTTAATCAAACATTGTTAAATTGTAATCAGATATGGCCTTGGCTAAAAATAGCACTTAAGCCTTATTTAGAATACCTTGACTTTATACACTAAGGTTTATGGTCAGAAGTGCAGTTATGTAAACTTATGTACTTTTATTTTGGTGTATTTACCTGTAATCAATTTTTTATCGGGTTTATATGTCTGTGGCTTAAAATAGCTTTCCAAAAAAAAAAGTTACATTGCATATATCCAAGCATATTTTCTTGTAAAAGATTTAAAAGCATTTTATTTGCAATATGTCAGGGACACATGAGAAAAAATGTTTATGTTTTAATTCTCTTACAAAACTTTATTTGACTCATCATTTTTCAAGTGATCAGGCCATACTGTAGACATCCAAAGTTTTCTGTGATAAAATTCTCCAATGTTATTTTAGGTAAATGAACTTTAGATAGGTTATTTAGGGACACAGTGTGGCCTTCAGATTTTAATCTAACATGGCTTGAGTTTTAAACCAGGAAATGCCCTTGAAGTGTGATTGGGTGAAATAGAAATAAAAGTATCCATTGGTCTAGTGTCTACCTGCCCAAAATTATAAAAAAAAAATTCTTATCTAATTTTTTTTTCTAGCTTAAAGAGATAAATACTTTCAAATTTCCAGCTTGATTCAGAACTTTTATGTTACTTAATATATAACTTATTTTAACACATTCAAAGACCTTCTTCTCTGAAACTACTTGGCCAGTGGGAATCACGCTTGGCCACCACAATAGTCCTTGAGTGGTCTTCTTTAAAAAAAATGTTTGACAAGTCTGCAACTCATCCAAGATGGCCACCAGCAGAGAACATAGTTTCACATTGAACCCTATGGCAAAACACATTCAAAGATCTCCTCTTAAACTACTTGGCAAATAAAGCCAAAGTTGGTCACAACTGTCCTTCTTTGGCTCTCTTTCAGTTTGTGTCCAGCAAGTCTGTTGCATATCCATGCAAGATTTCTGCCAGCAGCTAGCTAGGGAACATAGTTGTACACTGGACCCAAAGGTAAAGCATTCCAACAATTTCTATGTAATTTAGCCACTGATCAGGTGAGCTACACAGGCGTTTTAGAGCCTATAGGTGGAATCCTCGTTACTTATTAAACAACATAATTAAAAACCGTGAAATTGCCAATATAAGTAGAATCTGTTGGATATACCGTTAAATTATGAATGATAGACAAAAAAACAAAACATTCGTGTAATGTGATGATACAATGACACACCAATATTAAAGTGGTATGGGGGTATAAAAATTGTCTGATAGAATTATCTGATATTTTCCTGACTTACTTCACTTTCTTATTAGGGCATGCAAAATATAAAATAAAAATTGGGGGGGTCACCGGCCATATTAGCGTGAAATTTGTTATGTAAAAATCAGCTATTTTTGGTTATGATAGGGAAAATTAGTGAATTTTGACAAAACTTTAATTTATTTTAGTTACATAAGATAGAATGTTGTAAAATTTGGTATATTACTTTCCTTCAATTTGCATGAAAAAAAAATTCGGGTCACCTAAATAATTTTTTAATAAAGGCCAAAAAAATGTTTTTTTCCTATTATTTCTATACAAATTATCTCCACTTAATAGAACAGGAGTTTGCTGAAAAGGTTTGGTATTCTGCATGGTTACCCATTAAAAGTGGCATATTTGATCAAATTTGACTATCATAAGGCATCGAAATAATTTCGTCATCATTTCCATAGTGAATTCCATTTGATCAGGTGCGCAAGAATGATGTGCAGTTTTAAACTCCCTATTACCTTAAGTACAATACAATGTATCAACAACCAATTCCTTCTTTAAATTTCAGGGAAATTGGAACATCAATGTTTTAAATTCTGCTCCATATTTGTGTCACCTGCGTTCACGAAGTGGCGACAATATAGGGATCACTATCCGTCGTCTTGCATCGTCGGCGTCACAAAAATTTCTGTCGCAGTTTTCTCAGGAACTATGTATCAGAGCTTTCTGTAATTTGGCATGGAGTATCAGTATGGGGACCTATATCGTGTAATAAAGTTTGGGATCTCTTGCATGGCCACTTACTGTTTGATGGAAAATAGAATATTTTTGTCGATTGGTGTCACAAAAAATTTCTGTCACATTTTACTCAGGAACCACAATTCCCATCCTTCTGTAATTTAGCATGGAGTGTCGGTATGGGGACCTATACCGTGTAGTACAGTTTTGAATCTCTGGAATGCCCACTTCCTGTTTGACTGAACTTAGAATATTTTTCGAGTCTTGAAAATTTGTCACATTTTTCTCAGACACCACATATCCCTGCCTTCTGCAATTTGGCATGGAGTATCAGTATGGGGACCTATAATGTGTAAGAGAGTCTGGGATCTCTTACATGCCCACTTCCTGTTTGACGTAACTTACTTTTAGTGTTTTATACGCAGGCGACACATGTCTTCCGTGGAAGACTCACTACTAAGTTTTATCACCCCCCCCTTGGAATATTATAATCCAATAAAAAAGAATGTACAATACTGTGCAAATTTAGCAAGTCTTTTAACACATTTAAGCTATTGGCATTTATATATTTAATTATAATTTTTATAGATACAACATTTGAACCACCAGAACACTGGGATATTATGGGGGATAAAGAAAACTACCAAGTTGTAATATTAAAAACAAGTAAACCAGAATATACAGATGTCATGAACAAGTTCCACAAAAGTGTCGGTAGTCAGAGGCAGATTGTCGAGGTAAGTTTAAAGTAAAAAAAAAAGTCTGCTTGAATTGAAATATTTTCTTGTACAGCCAAAAAACTTCTTGATATCTAAAATCACAAATTAAAGGTATTATTCAAAATTACCTGGCTGATTCAAAGAATTTTGTTGTATTACATTATCAAACCAATTTTTTTTTTTTTTTTCAAAAACCACTTCAAAAGGAAAAGTTTGCTATTATAAAAATTAGGGGTACAAAATCCCTGATTTTCTTATTAATAATATATTTGTTACATTTATAAGAGGTGCTGTTTATCAACAATAAGTTGGTATACTATTTGTCACAAACTGTGCTCCTCTGATTGTAGACTTGTTATACCCCCTGCAAACAAAGTTTGGGGGGTATATAGGAATCACCTTGTCTGTCTGTCTGTCCGTCTGTCTGTCCGTCTGTCCACACTTCTCATATGCGCAACTCCTCTTAAACCACTGGAAGGATTTTGATGAAACTTTACAGAAAGGAAGGACACTATATGGAGATGTGCATGAAGGAATATAATTTTTGTCAGAAACCAGGAAGAGGAGATAATCCGACTTTGACTTTTCGTTGATTCCCTATTTATGGATTACCTCGTAAGTGCAACTCCTCTTAAACCACTTGAAGGATTTTGATGAAACTTTACACAAAGGAAGGGCACTATATGGAGATGTGCATGAAGAAATATAATTATTGTCCAAAACCAGGAAGGGGAGATAATTGGACTTTGACTTTTCGTTGATTCCCCATGTATGGGTTACCTCGTAAGCGCACTTTCTCTTAAACCACTTGAAGGAATTTAATGAAACTTTACAAAAAGTAAGAACACTATATGGAGATGTGCATGAAGGAATATAATTATTGTCATAAACCAGGAAGGGGAGATAATTCAACTTTGAGTTTTCATTGATTCCCCATGTATGGGTTACCTCTTACGCACAACTCCTCTTAATCCAGTTGAAGGATTTTGATGAAACTTTAGACAAAGGAAGAACACTATATGTAGATGTGTAAAATGTCAAATAGGCTGAAAAAGGTCAATTTTATATTTGTCTGATTTAGACAGAGTGTTTTCATTGGAACCCTTGGGAAACGTTTTTTCTTGAAGATTATATCATTATGTCCATACTTGTATTGTGTCCACAATTGTACTGTGTCCGCACCTGTATTGTGTCTACACCAACTTAATTTTGCACTTACCATATTGATTCATGGTTCAATAAGCGGGGGGTATCTTTGGCTGCCATTCGGTGACAGCTCTTGTTCTAATTCTGTTTTGAGACTGATTTCTTCAGAGAATTAGAAAAGCTCAGAAATGAAAGATGGTTGATCTCTAAATCTCATTTAAAGATACATTGATTTAACATCCTTCCCCCTGGTTATATCAGCCTGCAGAGCCTTCAATGTGCAAAAGCCATAGCCAGTTGACCCGGACATATCAGAGTTTGACCTGGATCAAAGGCAATAACTTTCACAGAAAATAAAATTGATGGAAATAAACATTTATTGCATTTCATGATTACACAAATAGATAAACTAGACGTTGGAAAAATAATAGAAACTGGGTCGTTGATATATCCTGCAGAGCTTTGACGTTTTCACATTATGATGTCATAAAAGCTCTAAGATACGATAGAATATCTTGCTGCAACAACATTCAAAATTGATATTAGTTCAGGTGTTTCGGACAAAATATTCATCCAATTACATAACCTTTGCCTATTAAATGATAAAAAACCACAATTTTGATGCTGAAAATTGCTCAAAAGGCGAGTATGACATGTATTTCAAATTTTCAAAGAATTTGAAATGTACCTCATTTCAATAAATACAAACCTAAACTGTAAAATAAAGGATCATAAACAAGTTATCTTGCTTTTGACAGCTGATGTATTGTAAAATATAATCCCGCTCGCCAGAATATGAAGCTTGAATGGGACTCATTTACTACGCTAAATCGCCCCTGTGCTTCATATTCTGGCTCATGGGTTGATATTTTATTATACATAGCTGTGAAGAGCCTGATAACATATACATATCCTCCAGAATTACAGATAAAAGAAACTACTACATCTAACATTTATTTTGGACTTACATCTTGAATTTGACGAAAATGGTAATCTCAGTACTAAAATTTACAACAAAAGAGGCAACTTTAATTTCAAAATTATCAATTCCTACATCTCTTGCTTTAAGATTGTATTTTTCACAGTTGATTTTTTAGAACAAGAAGTACTGCCAATTATCAGTCCTTCTCATTAGGTATATTTATCTCCATGACCCCCCCCCCCTCATCAACCATGGCTTCAAAAAATTCAATCTCATTTGGTCATTAAAAAAGTTCTTTAACAGATATCAGTCCCTTGTGGAAAAATTTGAAGTTTCTGTGCAATCTTCCTACATTAACCACTTGAACATGTTGAAGATAGCCAACACTGAACTTTATGCGGTTATGTTAAGATCTTCTTTGCTTAAACTTTTAAGCCAGTTAAATTGAAAGTAGACTTGGCAAATATTGTCCGTAATGGATTTTCAGAAAGATTGCATTGCAACACTTTCTATGTCATGACCCTGTCAGTTGAAGTGCAGTATGAATACAGTACTCCCCAGTTATACTACCCCCTCTTTAATGGCGGTCCCTCACTTATGGCAAACCATTTTCAAGGTCCATTTTTCAAAAAAGTTGTATACATTCTATGCGATTGATTGCCATTCGTACTGTTTAATGTCTCGCCTGCGACGAGATTCACTGAAAGTGAGACATAGGTAATTACTCTCTGGCAGCAATGACGCAGCGACGGCGGCTATGGCAGCGTTGTAACCTTCCTTAAAACCTTAATAACTTTTAAAGTATATTACATATATGCAACATCTTTTGTCCACAGGTAGCTTATGGTGTAAGCTTTCCAGCATCACATGTTTCAGATGACCTTGACCTTGTCTTCATGGTTCAATGACTTCATAAAAATTGTGACATAGTTTTACATTCAAGTTGATTTCTCTGGATTTGTAATATACATAGATCCATTATATTAAGTGTATTGATGTATTTTAGTGGGTGCATGCCAGTCTGCCATTTGTAATTTGACCTCGACTCATTTTCATGATTTAGTTACTTTGTAAATTTTGCGACATAGTTTTACATTCAAGTCAGTTTCTGAGGCTCTGTAATGTATAGACATACTATATTTTGTCTATTGGTACATCTATTAGCGGGTGCATGCCAGTCTGACACCTGTCATGTAGCCTTGACCTCAATTTCATGGTTCATTGACTTTGATCATTTCTCTGTAACTAGAACACTCACTGGCATCATATTTTGTCTAATGCTACATCTAGAAAGGCACATGCCAGTCTTACACCTGTCATGTAGCCTTGACTTCAATTTCATGGTTGATTGACTTTGATCATTTGTCTGTTACTAGAACACTTACAGGCATCAAATTTTATCTAATGCTACATCTAGGTGTGCACATGCCAGTCTGGAACCTGTCATGTAGCCACGACTTATTATTTTGTTAAAGATATGCAAATACAGGTGAGACATTTCTGTGTCTACACTTGTTTCATTGAGGAAACCATAGCATTTTTTTTACATTCTGTCATCTATTTATATATATTTAAGTGACATGCTAATTTTTATTTGGTTTTGTTGTCAGACGAATGTTATACCTACATTGCATGTCAACAGTTATTGTTAAAACATGAGAGACAATTACACTTTAATCATTTAAGATATACTAGCTACCATCACAATATTAATCATGCATCATGATCATTTGGAAAATGGAGACGTAATCAGGCAATACCGTGTGGTAATTAATGCCCGGCACTGTCACATGATAATGCCTGCTTGACATTTTAATTAAAGTACAGTTAAAACCGTCTAATCCGACACCTGAGTATTCTAACATCCTGCAAGATCATGACATAATTTTTTGGTCCCAAAGACATCATTCAGTTGCTTTTTAAACCAAAGTATTCCGTCTTCCTTAGTAATCTTACGCATTTTTATGGCCCCACAGTATGTTGGATTAGACCTACAGGTTCCACTCTACCACATGGAAAGGATTCAACCAATAAAAAGAAATCACTTTTCGCTGATATGAAATAATCTTTGTATTATTACTTTTAGATTCATAGAATTCAGAACAAGACACTGTACCAGCAGTATGTTGCTAAGAAGAAATCAATAGAGAGCACAAATCCTCCAGGACATAAGAATGAACAAACATTATGGCATGGCTTTGCTAAAGATGCTATGGAGAGTATCAACAAATTTGGCTTCAATAGAAGTTATTGTGGTAAAAATGGTAAGAGCTAATAGGTTTAGACTGTTATCAAAATATTTCCCCCACACATTGAATTTAAAACTTTTCAAAACATATTAAGCAATTTAATTTACTAACATCACAAGGACGCTTTAATTTCTATATGACTGCAAAAATATTGTGGTTTTATAATGATATGGTGTTGGTGTTGGTGTCGGCGGTTGTTGTGGACAGATCTTTATCAAATTTTAGTATGATGTATCTTGGCACACAAGTAAACTGAGGTTTTAATTTGAAGTTAGTCTGTTTCAATGGATTCCTTATTTAGCGCTCAACTAATAGATTTTTGGTAGCTTGTTTCCTTTCCCAGCTATTAATAGGTGAACAGGGCCAAAATTGCAAATTCGGAGATTACCTAAATTTTGTATTTTTATGCCTCCGCGGGGGTGGGGGGGGGGGGGGGGGATGGGCATATTGTTTTACCCCTGTCCATCCGTCCGTCCATCTTCAGTCCATCCTTCCGTCAGTCCGAGGGGGTACATGGTTTGTCCGCGCAACTCCTCCTAGTTTTTATGCTAGAAAGTTTTTATTTTGCAGATCATTTGTACATATATTGAAGATGTGCATGTGATAAGGATTTTGGATTTTGGTGCATTTTTGGTTAAAAATATACAATAATACATTGTTAAACTTAGTCATTTTTGGTGATTTTTCATAGAGGGTACATAGTTTGTCTGCCCAACTCCTCCTACAGTTTTAATGCTAGGTAGAAGTTTTTATTTTGCTGATTATTTGTACCTATATTGAAGATGTGCATGTGGAAAGGATTTTCATTTTGGTTAATTTTTGTTAAATATATACATTGTTGAACTTAGTCATTTTTTGGTGATTTTGTGATAGATGATACATAGTTTGTCCGCGCAACTCCTCCTACAGTTTTAATGCTAGGAAGTTTTTATTTTGCAGATCTTTTGTACCTATATTGAAGATGTGCATGTGACAAGGATTTTCATTTTGGTAAATTTTTGTCAAAAATATACATTGTTCAACTTAGTCATTTTTTGGTGATTTTGTGATAGATGGTACATAGTTTGTCCGGGCAACTCCTCCTACAGTTTTGATGCTAGGAAGTTTTTATTTTGCAGATCTTTTGTACCTATATTGAAGATGTGCATGGTAAGGATTTTCATTTTGGTTAATTTTTGTCAAAAATATACATTGTTGAACTTCATCATTTTTGGTACATTGTTTATCTGTGCAACCTAGAATAACATGTGTTTAGAGTAATAGAGGGTACATTGTTTATCTGTGCAACCTAGAATAACATGTGTTTAGCGGGGGCATCATATGTGTCTTACAGACACAAACATTACTAAAAAATCCCAATTTGATTCAACCTTGCGGGGGGGCATGTCATCCTCTAGTTTTCATCGGATTTCGATGGGATTTTTTTCTTTGGATTCCTCTTGATCTAAGCTTTCAGTAGTATGTCAATGAATGTGATGTAGCTCTTACGGTTTCTGAGCTACAAGGGGTCAAAGTGGCCAAAGTTGCAATTTTTCTAAATATTTGAAATCTTTATTTTCCTCAGATTTCTATGGGATTTTTTTTTCTTTGGATTCCTCTTCATCTAAGCTTTCAGAAGTATGTCAACTGATTTGGCGTAGCTCTTACTGTTTCCAAGCTACAAGGAGTCAAATGGGCCAAAATTTACTGAATTTGTGAAATCTTTATTTTTCATCAGATTTAGATGGGATTTTTATGCCTCCGCTGTAAGGCGACGGTGGCATTAAGTTTTACCCTTGTCCGTCCGTCCGTCCATACCTACATCTGATATTTTCGTCAAGGATTTCTCAGCTTGTGATGCAGGCATGATTTGATTTTTTGTCTGAAGCTTTGGTATGATGAGTTGTACTGTGTCTCCCCTTTTCAAGTCTGTCACTCATCTATTTCCTGTTTGCCGAGGTATCTGTATGGCGGGGGCATCCGTGTCCCATGGACACATTTTTAGTTCACCTTACCTAAAAGGCTATGTGAGCTTTTGCCATCACTTTGCGTCCGTCGTTCGTCCATCTTTCGTCTGTCTGTCTGTCAACAATTTCACAAATCTTCTCCTCTGACACCACTGGGCCAATTATAACCAAACTTGGCCTGAATCATCACCAGGATATGCCGTTTTAAAATTGTGTTCCATTAGTTCGAAGACCTAACAAGATGGCCGCTGTTACTTAAAATAGAACATAGGGGTAAATTGCTGTTTTTGCAAATTACTCGAAAACCGTAACCGATATCAAAAATCTGACATTGGGTAAAAATGATCAGCATGGCAGATCTACCTGCACTGCAATTTTTCAGAAAATCCGAAAACCGGTCTTGGAGTTATTGCCCTTTTTCCGTAAAATTTTCATAATTTTAATTTTATTAATTTTTTTTAGAAAAACTATAAGAGATAGAAGTCAACTTTAAATTGCAAAAATGTTCAGCATGTCAAGATCTACCCACCCTGAAATTTTGAAGATAATCCAAAAACCCTTGTAGGAGTTATTGCCCTTTTTTCACAGAATTTTCAAAATTTTCATATTTTTCGTCAGTAATTTCCAAAACTATGGAAATTAAGGTTAAGTGTAAATTGATAAAATGTTTGCAATGCTGTGGCGACATCAAAACTGGTGTTGAAAATTATTGGTTGACCGCCATTTTGTTTTCAAAATGGCCACCAAAAAAAAGGCAGGAAAATTCAACATTACAATGTTGAATTTTCCCATTACAATGTTGAATTTTCTGCGATTTCAATAGAATTTCGTATCCAAATAGATTTTGATGTTGTGACTTCAAACTGTTGTTGAAAATTGTTCTTTGACGGCCATTTTCAAAATGGCTGCCAAAAAAATTGGGAAAATTCAACATTGTCGATTTCAATGAAATTTGGTTTCCAAAAAGGTATTGATGTCACAACTTTAAACTATTGTTAAAAGTTGTTTGTTGACTGCCATTCTCAAAATGGCCGCCAAAAAGGACGGGAAAATTCAACATTGTCTGATTTCAATGAAATTTGGTTTCCAAGTGGATATTGATGTTGCTACTGCAAAACAGGTGTCGAAAATTGGTTGTTGACTGCCATTTTCAAAACGGCCGCCAAAAAGGCGGGAAAATTCAACATTGTCCGATTTCAATGAAATTTGGTTTCCAAATAGATATTAATGTCGAAACTTAAAGAATTGGTGTTAAAAATTGTTGTTTACTGCCATTTACCAAATGATGTCTCGACTTCAAAACTGGTGTCGAAAGTGGTCCTTAGCAAGACAAATTTTGTCAAAAAAGCCCAACAAAGAAGTATAGTAAAACATGATCAAACTTAAAATAGAGTCCAAGTTAATGGTGGTGTTTGCTCTACCAAAGTTTGAGAAACTGTATAACTTACAATGTTAGCTTGATTGTGGCAACTGAAAGCCAGGTGAGCGATATAGGCTCCAGGGAGCCTCTGGTCTTTTATTTTCTTTGGATTCCTCTTGATATAAGCTTACTGGTCGAATACCAGTTATCGCCGTGTACCAGTTATCGCCAATTTTCACGTGCTTCGAGATCGCGTGTGACTTTTGTTACACGGTTATGTACAGAAGTGACAAAAATATCCCAAAAATACATTTCTTGTAGAAATTTGTTTTAATCTTAAAAAAAACAGTGAAATCTGAGATAAAATCCCTTGGGAGCCCCTTTAAAATATATATTGCTGTGTGGGGGTCAATTGATACTTGAAAATAGATTTCTTACATGTGATGTCGCAAAACATAACTTGGGGTGTCAGCTATATTTTCTGCCAGAAATAAAAACTTTCTATGTTGCTTTCTCTTCAAATAGTCCAATCAAGATGAATTGGGGCTGTAAATGTTTTCAATTTTCTTATCATTCTGAACAAAATAGAGTGAATTGCGCTTTGATAAAAAGCATGCTACTTTCAGTTTGAAAATTGCATCGGCTGACCTTTCATTCTTTATTCCCTTTTAGTTCATTCCTTTTTGGAGTACTTCAGTAAATTAAAGTGTACATTTAACAATTTTATAAAAAGCTGATGCATATTTTGAAAGATGGCGATAACTGGTACACGCATCAGCAAAATTTGTCAAAAAAACCAACATTTTATAAAATGACTATATTACTGCGCATGTGCAATGAAACTTAAAATGAACTCGATTGGTTAACGTATTCCTTGAAAACTTTAACAATATAACGCATTACAAGTTTAGTCCGAGTTGAAGAAAACCAAATGCAAAATCATAGTGTGAAAATGGTGATAACTGGTACACGACCAGTACAGTAGAATGACAACGGATTTTGCATCGCTCTTACTGTTTCTGAGCTACAAGGTCTCAAAGAGGCCAAAGTTGCCAGTTTTTTAAACGAGTGAAATCTTTATTTCTTCGTCACATTTCATTGGATTTTTTTTATACCCCCCACGAACGAAGTTCAGGGGGTATATAGGAATCACTTTGTCCATCTGTCTGTCTGTGATAGCAAACAATATTTCGTATCATTTATCTCAGTAACTACTCATCACTGCAACTTGAAATTTTGTGTCTTACAAGTTTAGAATGATGTCCTATACAGCAAGTAGTGATTTCAGGATTGCTGGACATCTACTTCTTGTTTACCGACTTAGTTAATTTTCGAGATCTTTTGTCAATTGTAGAAACTTTTCGTAACAGTTTTCTCAGTAACTGCTCATCACTGCAACTTGAAATTTTGTACACAAGTTTAGAATGATGTCCCATACTGCAAGTAGCAATTTCAGGATTGCCGGACATCAACTTCCTGTTTACTGACTTAGTTAATTTTCTAGATCTTATTACGCAAATTTAACAAAATTTTTATTACACAATGGAATTGTGCAATTATAACTATATTTTGTGACAAATTATATTGGGGATCTTCTACTCCAATGGGGAGTGGGGGTATCATTTTATGGCCCTGCAGGCCACAGTACCTCTAGTTTGTTTTGGAGTCCTCTAAGGCTTTTGGTAGTATGTCAAAAGATTTTACGTAGCTCTTACTGTCTCTTAGCTATACAGGGTCAAAGGGGCTGAAATTGCAATTTTCAAAATAGGTAAAAAAAAATATATTTTTATTGGATTTAAATGGGGTTTGTTGCTTTGGATTCCTGTTATACTATAGTTTAAGTACATGTAGTATGTTGACCAATTTGACATAACTCTTACTATTTTAGATCAATATAAGGAATCATAAGGGCTAATTTTTATTTTCCTTGGTCTGTGTATAGCTAATTACTGGGTCAAGCTCTTTATTGTGTCCATTTAATTACTGTATCAAGCTCTTAACTGTTGTTCTCATTCATTTTGAATTATACTTGTTCAAATTTCAGTGGTCATGACATGCTGCAGTCATATCATGCTGCGCTCGGCGTAGCCCTTTATTAAATAAGACAGATTGATTTAAATTGGCAGTATATATTCATGGCCTAAAGGTAATCACAGAACCTCTTCCAATTTACTTTTTGTGTCGCCTGCTGTAAGCAGAGTCGACACATAGTAATAACTATCTGTCATCTTACTTAGTGTTGTTGTGCACCTGATACTTTTGCAGATTTTAGTGGTTCAAGGATCCAAAATTGCTCATTGGTTAATCTGGTTTGTAAATCCACACTCCATCACAGCTATAAGTCAGATTCCAATCAAACTTACAGGATGTATTGTTCACCTGTCATAGTTGTGCATCTGATAAGTAAAATTTTGATTTTACAGATTTTAGAGGTTCACTGAGCCAAAGTGGCTTGTTTGTTAATCTTAGTAATTCCTTCAAAACTGTAAGTTATATTCCAACTAAACTTTCAGGATATATTATTCACCTCATCTTCTTGTGCTCCTGATACTTAAAATTTTGTTTTTACAGATTTGATATTCATAGCGCATCTGTATGTCCTTCAAAACTATAATTCATATTTTAAATAAATTTGCAGGACATGTTTTTCTCCTGATCTAGACATGCACCTGATACTTAAAATCTTAATTTTACAGACTTAAGAGGCTAACTGAGTCAAAATGGCTAAAATCTTTAGTGCAGGAGACACAAGTGTTCCATGGAACACCCAGCAATTTTTAATTGCTTCCTGTTTCCCTGGTTATTTCAAATTGTATCTATATTGTTTAAGTTTTATAATTAATGGGAATTTGGTGTTTTGATCTTTCTGCATGCAAGTTCTACCCTTCAATATGAATTTTTCTGCCTGAAATATTCGGAAAAAATTCCAAGCCATCCAATAGAATGGATTTATAGATTTATGTTTTAAATGAATATAGATTATGTTCTTTTTTTACAGCTACAGCCTATGGTGATGGGGTATATTTTGCAAAACATGCCACTTACTCTGCACAAAACACATATTCTGTACCAGATTCTAATGGAAACAAAAGAATGTACATGTGTAAAGTACTAACAGGAGAATACACATCAGGACATGGTGGAATGAGGACACCTCCTGTCAAGTCACAGGGAACACACTTATTATATGACAGTGTGGTAGACTTTCCACCAAATCCTAGCATGTATATCATTTTCCATGATGTCCAAGCTTACCCAGAGTATATGATTATGTTTCAATGAATTTTATATTTGTTTAAGTGAATTTAATATGTTTAAGTAAATTTTATTTTTGTTTGAGTGAATTTTATATCTTTTATATCTTTAAGTGAATCTTATATTAATGTTTTGTTTAAGTGAAGTATATGTTAAAATGAATTATATATTTTTTCTAGTGAATTTGTTAACAAGGACATTTATTTTTGTTCGGATGAATTTTGTATTTGTTAAATGTTTAAGTGAATTTTGTATTTGTTAAGTTTAAGTGAATTTTGTATTTGTTAAGTTTAAGTGAATTTTGTATTTGTTCAATTGAATTTTATGTTTTTAAGGGAATTTTATATGTTTATGTGAATTTATGTTTATTCAAGAAAATTTTATATTTGTTAGAAGATTTTATATGTTTAAGTGAATTTTATATTTGTTTAAATGAATTTTATTTGTGTTTAAAAGAATTTCCGAAAGTATGTGTAAACTGACATTTTTTAGCTCATCGGACCTAAAGGATCAGTGTAAACTAATGCCATCACCTGGTGTCTGTATGATGTTTGGAAAGTGCTTTGCAACATATTCCCATCGGACAAAAAACATGGCCACCAGTGGGTAACATAATTTAATATCGAACCCTTTGGGAAAATCATATTTTCATCTCCTTCTCTCAAACCACTGAAGCAAATTCAGCCAAACTTTACAGGAATGACTTTTGTGAAGTCCTTCACAAAAATTGCTCATTTCATTCTGACAAAAAACATGGGTGCAAGTGGAGAACATTAGCTTAACATTAGACTCAATTGGAAAAAATATCATTTTTAGTCATCATGATTTGCATGGCATAGAAGCATTTTGTCAGATGAGCAATACAGGCTCAGTCTTTGAGCCTCTACTTTTTTTTTTTTCTTCTTCTTTCTTCCGCTCAATTCTTGTCCGACACGTTTCTCAGAAACTATTGGGCCAAACTTCATGAAACTTCACAGGAATGTTGGCCTTTATGAGTAGATGTGCAGAAACCTTTCAAAATTTTCAAAATGGCCACCGTTGCCATGGAAACGGAAAAAAGGCCGGAAAATTCAAAGTGCTCAGAATTGGATGAAATTTTACAGGAAGGTTGCCTAGCATGTATAGAATTGGTTTTTAGTCTTAAAATTTTCAAAATGGCGACCGTTGCCATGGAAACAGAAAAAAGGCGGGAAAATTCAAAGTGCTCAGAATTGGATGAAATTTTACAGGAAGGTTCCAAACTTCATGAAACTTCACAGGAATATTGCCCTAAATGAGTAGATGTGCAGAAACCTCTCAAAATTTTCAAAATGGCTGCTGTTGCCATGGAAACAGAAAAAAGGTGGGAAAATTCAAAGTGCTCAGAATTGGATGAAATTTTACAGGAAGGTTGCCTAGCATGCATAGAATTGGTTTTTAGTCTTAAAATTTTCAAAATAGCGACCGTTGCCATGGAAACGGAAAAAAGGCGGGAAAATTCAAAGTGCTCAGAAATTGGATGAAATTTTACAGGAAGGTTGCCTAGCGTGCATAGATTTGGTTTTTAGTCATAAAATTTTCAAAATGGCGACCGTTGCCATGGAAACGGAAAAAGGCTGGAAAATTCACACAGACAGGGAATATGAACCCGTATCCCCTGTGAAGCCGGAATAACAATTATATTCTGCTAGAATTTCTGTAATATTTCCTTTAACTCAAATTCCTGCTCAAGGTAACCAATCAAATTGCAGGATTTACCTTGATATTTCACTTCAGCAGAATATAAGAAAACATATCTGCATTTCACATACAAGAATAAGCAAACAATATGTTAAGAATTAAGAACAGTAACACATATAAACAGTAATGTTAAATATTAAATTATGTCCCCCTAGAGTGTCTTGGAAAAATTCCAAGCCTGAAAAACACCTTTTTTGCAAAGGACCACCTAAAGACTATTGTGGCTAAGTTTGATTTTATTGGCCAAGTTTCAGAGATGCCGTTTGATCCTGTAAGGTTAAATGGTAGCTATCTTAGATATAGCAAAGACCAGAAAAAACACCTTTTCTGCAGGGGACCACTTATATATAGCACAGACCAGAAAAACACATTTTCTGCAGGGGACCACTAAGGGACTATTGTCGCCAAGTTGTGTCCCAACTGGCTCACCCAGGCAGGCTATAGAATGAAAATCTCCTTATGGTTGATTTTTATAATACTGAAAATTTCCATTTTTGCTTTTATTTTAAATCTGAAAATTATTCATTTTTACAATTATTTAAACTCTGAAATTGGATTTCTTCTTGATTTTATAACATCAAAGGCATTAATTATGAGACCTGCACAAATGAATTCAATAAACTTCTTATTTTGTTTTCAATAAGGTTATATGAGATTCTTATTAATCTGAACCGCACAAAAGTAAGTACTTATTATTACAGAACTATCAAATTTGGTGGATATTGCATAAACAAACAATGAAAACCATTTGCAATGTTATTTTATTTGGAGTATTGGAGGTCAGGGAATGTGTAAATATTCCAAGAAAAATCAGGGATTACATGTAATCACTGGTAAAATTTAGGGATAACACGTAATCCCCAAGCAATTCAGTGATTACATGTATTCCCTGAATTTTCAGGGATTACATGTAATCCCTGATTACAAAGATTCCCTGCAACATATACATAACATAAGAATCAGAGATTTGTGTTCTCTGGACGTGAGGCCAAAATTTAGATTTTGCTATAGCTTGTTAATTGCAATTGCTAGAGGCTTCATATTCTTATCTATAAGTGAATAGATCTAACAGAGCTTAGTACAAATCCACCAAAAAATCATTGTAAGGTCAAAGGCAAATTGGAGAACTTAAGGTAGTTGGGGTGTCTTGGTTTCTGACATAAGAACTTTTTAAAAATTTGTACAGTGAAACTTTGAGCAATATGCTATAAAAATATGCAAAAAAAATTGGGGGTCAAGGATATGACAAAAAAGATACAGGGTTCTAAAGATTGGTCAAATGTGGGGTTTTTGTACTATATTTACAATAGAAATATATGGAAAATAGCCTTATACCACAATTCAATGACATATTTTTTCTATAAGCAGACATTTTATTTTTTCAAAACTTTGTGTATCTATTGGTATGATATAGAACTTCAATTTAAAAACTTAAAACAGATATGTCACGGACCTTTTGAAAAAGTTATTTCATGATACATGAAGAATTTGTTAGTTTTTCAAGAAAGGGGAGATAACTTAATGAAGGTAATTTGGGACCCCAAAGTAAAAAAAACATATTTTTGGGAAAATTGATAATAAATGTTTTGTTAAAATGCTTTAGACTAATTCAAAAAAGAATTGGGATCAACAACCTTATTTTTTTTCCAGATTTAGGAAATTTTGACCTTTTCCATGGTATTTTAGTATTGAATTGTCTCCCTTTGATTAAACTTTTTGAATTTATGGCAAATATGTAATATTATTCGAACAAACTTGATACTTATCGTTCATTTTTATTTAAATTATTGTATTAAAGACATGCAAGATCATTTAAACAACATTCTCATTGAATTATTGAATTTTTAATTCGATGCGCAAAAAAGATGTTCAGTTTTAGACACCCCAACCACCTTAATCAAAATCTTTAACATTGCCTATATCTTCTAAAACAAGATATGATAGGACCTTCATATTTAGCTCGTATATTGATCATATAAAGCTGAACACTATTATGCAAATTTCATTAAGGTCAGGTCAAAATCACAGTGGTCAAAAGGTCAATCTAGATTTTTATTTTAGCTTGTTGATAATAATTGCTAGAGGCTTGATATTCTATATGTGAATAGATCAAATGGAGCTTAGTACAAATGTCAACTTAACCTTTATTTCTAGTGTATATTGCAATTTTGAGCATAATTTTGTTTTGTAGGCATGATTGATACCAGGGGCATAGTGTTTCACAAGCACATCTTGTTTGTCATAGTTTGATTCCAACCATTACAATGTAAGGTGTTTGACATCCCTTGACTGCAAAAATGGAGATCAAGTTTATGACAGTTTTATTTCAGGAAATTTTTTTCTTAAGAATATTTTGAAAAGAAATTTTCCAGGAAAATGTGAATTATTTTACAATGCATTGTTGTATATCTTTGATTTTTATTGAACAATTTTTCAAGCTCACCTGGCCTAAAGGGTCATCATTTGGCATCTGTCAATGATTTTCCTTGTCATACTGACTACTGGTATTTCAAAAATCTTCTCCTAAACTTTGCCTGCAACATAACCAAGGCATCAAGTTGTGAAGTTTTGTCAGAGGAACGGCAGGATGAAACAAAATGGCTGCTGTTACTAGAAATATAACATGTGGTAAATTTCTGTTTTTGGTTTTAAATTACCCTGAATTCATTTAACTTCATTGGTATCAATTTTCGTGGTTAGAGAAAAAAAAAGACTTTTTGTGGTGTACTTAAATTCGTGGATTGCCAGTTGCACCAAAAAAAATTTTTTTTTAATTTAAATTAATGAAATAAAGATTCTAAAATTCATGGGTATTGATGTCAATACACCAAAATTTAGAACTGTGCCTGTAATTAAAGTGTCACTCGTAATTAACAATTCATAGTAATGTGTAGATATTACCGGTATGTAATTATGTATTCATCTGACATAAACGTACTCCATTCGTTATTTATAAATAGACACCTGTATTGATTGCAAAATAAACATGCCCTTTTCAGCAGAACATGATTAAAACTTTAAAAATTTAATTAATAATATAATATCAAAAGTAAATTGAGATGGTTCTTGTCCAAACTTCTTAACTGGAAATCAACACTTTAGCTTAATTCAAAAACAAAACAGGAAGCCAGTTATCGCTAATTTGTTAACTGGGAAACACTTATTAATAAAACATTTTAACTTTTTTTGCTGCTATGAAAGGTTCAAGGGAATGCATATCTACTTATTGTTGGATATATCAGTTTGTTTTGGGCTAAGGTACAACTGCAAGGTTTATGGCCTTCGTTGATCAGGTCCTTCAATATGTTCATTCATTTGTGTTTGAGGCATGCACAAGAAAATCATATTTCGTTGAGTATTTGAATTCATGGTTTGGGGACACCCACGAAAACCATGAAAATTGGTACCCCACGAATAAAAATGAATTTACAGTATATCTCAAATGGTGTCACAGATATAATTATCTGACAAGGTTGAAGGATAAAATGATCAGCATGCCAAGAGCCACCATGTGGCAATTTTAAATGAATGCTATAACCAGTCAAGGGGTTATTTGTTTCATTTTGTAAAATATTTAGAATTTTAATTTTTTTTTATTTAAAAAAACTATCACTGATAAGTTTAAATTGTAAAAAGGTTCAGCTTATCTACATAGCTGACAGTTTTGAAGAAAATCTAAACACCATATAGGAGTAAATTGCCATTTTTATTTCGTGGTCAAAGTTGCCCAACAAATCATCATAGGAACTACATCAGATTTTAGGGTTTGTCAAAGATTTTTTATACGACCGCAAAAATTTTGCTGTTGTATTATGTTATGGCGCAGTTGTCGGCATCGGCGTCTGTGGCCAGCATAACTTTGTTTCTAGTGGACGGATCATTTTCAAATTTTAATATAATTTTAATAAGCTTAAGCCCGGGTTTTGATTTCGGATTCATGGCCCCACCTGTTTCAGAAAAAGGGGCCAAAAAGGGGTAAAATTGGGCATTTTCGTGTCTGTGGACGGCATAAATTATGTTCCACTGAACGGATCATTTTCAAATTTTAGTATGATGTTTTTTAGCACATGTTTAAGCCCAGGTGTTAATTTAATTTTCCTGAACCTGCCCGTTTTAGAAAAAAAGGGGCCAAAAAGGGTTAAATTGGGTGTTTTCACATATTTGACTGTAGAATCTTTATTATTTATCAGATTTTGATGGGGTTTCTTTCAGTGTACTCCTTCGAAAGTTTCATATCTGGAGTATGCCAACAGATTTCACATGGCATGTACCGTTCACGAGATAAATGGGCCCAACAGGGGCGAATTTCAAAAAATTAATTTTTTTAATTTTATTTTTAGTCAGATTTTGATGCAGTTTTTTGCAATGGATTCGTTATGAAACATTAACATAGCCCTGCACCATCAGATTTTTTTATAAATTGTTTCCTTTCCAAGCTATGAGGGGCCCAAGGGGACCAAAAGTGCAAACATGCAGATTACCTAAATGTTTTATTTTTCATCTGATTTCAATGGGAATTTTTTCTTTAGATTCAACACATTGTAGGCTTTCAGTAATATGTCAACAGATTTTGGCGTAGCTCTTACTGTTTCTGAGCAATAAGGGGTCAAAGGGGCCAGAATTGCAATTTTTAGAAATATATGAAATCTTTATTTTACATCAGATTTTGATGGGATTTTTTTCTTTGGATTCCTCTTGTTGCAAGCTTTCAGTAGTATGCCAACAGATTTGATGTAACTTTTACCATTTCTGGGCTATAAGGGATCAAGGGGGCCAAAATTGCATATATTAGAAATATGTGAAATCTTAATTTTACATTAGATTTTGATGGGATTTTTTGCTTTGGACTCCTCTCATTGTAAGCCTTAAGTTATATGCCAACAGATTTGACATAGCTCTTACCAGGGGTCAAAGGGGCCAGAATTGCAATTTTTAGAAATATGTGAAATCTTTATTTTACATCAGATTTTAATGGGATTTTTTTGCTTTGGATTCCTCTCATTACAAGCTTTCAGTTATATGTAACAGATTTGACAATGCTCTTACCGTTTATGAGCTATAAGGGGTCAAAGGGGCCAAAATTGCAATAATAAGAAATATTTTGATGGGATTTTTTCTTTGGATTATTCTCATTGTAAGCTTTATTTTCACTATTTTGTGTCCAGCTAATTACTGTATCAATCTTTTTACTGTGTCCACATTCGCTTAAAATTACACTTGTTCAAATTTCAGTGGTCGACATGCTGCTGTCGTATCATGCTGCGCTCTGCGTAGCCCTTTATTTTTTATTGAGGTTAGGTTTAATTTGCTAAAGATTTCAGATTATGGACAGCTATAGTTTCTCTCTTTACTACTGAAGTTGGTCAATGAATAGTTATTGAGTAATATACCCCTTTTATTATCAAATTTTTGTAATTCTTACATTTCAAAATAACAGTAGAGTTTAAATTTTAAAATGTGTAGAGTGTCAAGGAATATATCTTCAGTGTTGAAGTCGTGAAATGAAATGGAGTTTGTCCCCTTGTATCGTTAATTATCATGATTCTATGCACTTTGCCTTATACATTGTGTATTAGAAAATCTGATTTTACCGTCACATTTTCAGGATATTTATATGTTTTATCTTTAGTTTAAATTGAAAAAATGTTCTCATGTGTCCAGCTTAGCTAATACAGGCTCATGTGAGCCTCTAGTTCTGTTTATATTTTATGTTGTTTACATTTGACTGTGATATATATACAAACATGATTATGTGATCAGACTTTATACACCTTTTTCCTGATTTCTGTGATAATTTTCATATTGATGTTTAATCAGAGTTTTATTTCTAAGAATAAAAATTTTGATCAATCAGTTAATTTCTTTTAATTTGAAAAACACATTGTTTTCCCTGCTAGACAAGGTATTTATTACATATTTTAGATAGGTTTTCCCTTTTGGGAATTCCTGCTATTGAAATGATGGTGTACAACAAGTGGACAGGCAAGGGATGCAGAGGACTGCTATATCTGGCATGATCAACTTTTCTGAATTGCTAACAAATTATCATGGAACTTTGTACAGAAATGCAAATTTATGGATTTTTCATCCCATAATTTTTGTGGAAATCAAATGCCCCTGTGACCACCTATCCTTGTTTTTGCAAATCCTCTGAAGTTATTAAACAGAATTTTATATGGAACTTTGCATGTAACATAGAAGGACACAACATGTAGCTTTGTGTTATATTAGGGATTTTTTTCTGCAGGAATTATGCCCCTTTTAGGGTCAATTCAATAAATGTGTCCCTACCTGACCTTCTTGATCAATCAAATGCAGTCTTGTTGTGACCCATTCAAGGTTTGTTTCTATATCAATTACTTACAGTGCTTTGTAAAAAGATGACAAAATCCTACATTGTGTATGAATGTACACCATATTTTTCTGTTTTTTTTCCACATTTGCAATATTTAAATTTTTGTAACTTTTGTTGAAAACTAAGGAATATCTCCCTTGTGCAAAGCCCCATCCTTAGCTGATTTTGGCTTTCCATTTAGATCATATTAGGTAATTGTTCTCTATCAGTTTTTAACATATTTGATTTTATGGTCTTCCAAATGTTTAGATTTTATTGGCATTGAAGAGACATAAGTTGTTGAAATGCGCTTATACAGATAATAAATTCTCAGTCACCTTGGTATTTAGTTATTTGATGACATTGTGCTTTCTTTAACACAGAAACTGACAAAAAATAAACATGTCACAAACTGACAGTGGGGACAGATTTATTGGTTCTAATACAATTTAGACTTATCCTTGTAAGGATAACACAACAGCAACTACAATGAAATTGTTCAGCAAAACTGAGTTTTGAATTTTCTTTAACAAATTAATTCAGGACACATTATTTTGATGTACATAATGTTTGGAATTTTCATACTGCAGTTTTTAGCTTGCCTGGCTATGCCAGGGTGAGCTTTGGTCATCACTTGGTGTCCTTCCATCTGTTGTATGCTTTTCATTCAAAGAATTTCTCCTCTGAAACCACATTGTCAATTGGAGCCAAATTTGGTCACATTAGTCCATTGGTGGTCCCTTTCAAAGTTTGTAATTTTGATGATTGTATCTCATCAAAGATGGTGGCCAATGAAGAATATATAGTGATTTAAGAGGTCACCCTTGGGAATGAGTCAAACTAGCCTTTTAAGAAAGGTGGCCTTTTGAATATTATTCAATTTTTAGCTCACCTGGCTATGCCAGGGTGAGCTTTTGTCATCACTTGGCGTCCGTCGTCCATCCTTTGTAAACTTTTCATTCAAAGGTCTTCTGCTCTGAAACCACTAGGTCAATTGGAACCAAACTTGGTCACAATTGGTCCTTTGGTGGTCCCCTTTAAAAAATGTATCTGGCATGTCCGTACCTAATCCAAGATGGCCACCAACAGGGAACATAGTTTTAAAATTGGACCCTAAGGAAAAGACTTTCAAAGATCTTCTCAGAAACTACCAGTCCAATTATAACCAAACTTAGTCACAATGATCCCTTCCACAAAAGGCATCCAGCAGGTCTGTACCTAATCGAAGATGGCCGCCAGCGGGGAACATAGTTTTAACATTGGACCCTATGGAAAAGACTTTAAAGATCTTCTTCCAAGAAACTACCAGTCCAGTTATAACCAAACTTAGTCACAATGGTCCCTTCAAAAACAGGTATCCGGCAGGTCCGTACCTAATCCAAGATGGCCGCCCGCGGGGAACATAGTTTTAACATTGGACCCTATGGAAAAGACATTCAAACATCTTCTCAGAATCTACCAGTCCAATTATTAATAAACTTAGTCACAATGGTCCTTAGATGGTTCCTTGCAAAAAAGTATGCGGCAGTTCCGTACCTCAACTGAGATGGCCGCCAGCGGGAACATAGTTTTAACATTAGACCCTATGGAAAAGACATTCAAACATCTTCCTCTCAGAAACAACCAGTCCAGTTATAACCAAACTTAGTCACAATGGCCCTTAGATGGTCCCTTCCAAAAAAGGTATCCGGCAGTTCCGTACCTCATCCAAGATGGCCGCCAGCGGGGAACATAGTTTTAACATAAGACCCTATGGAAAAGACATTCAAACATCTTCTCAGAAACTACCAGTCCAGTTATAACCAAACTTAGTCACATTGGTCCTTAGATGGTCCCTTCCAAAAAAGGTATCCGGCAGTTCCGTACCTCATCCAAGATGGCCGCCAGCGGGGAACATAGTTTTAACATTGGACCCTATGGGAAAGACATTCAAAGATCTTCTCAGAAACTTCTAGTCTAATTATAACCAAACTTAACTAAGCCACAATGGTCCTTAGATGATCCCTTCCAAAAAATGTATCTGGCAGGTCTGTACCTCATCCAAGATGGCCGCCAGTGGGAACATAGTTTTAACATTGGACCCTATGGAAAATACATTCAAAGATCTTCTTCTCAGAAACTACCAGTCCAATTATAACCAAACTTAGTCACAATGGCCCTTAGATTGTCCCTTCCAAAAAGGTATCTGGCAGGTCTTTACCTCATCCAAGATGGCTGCCAGCGGGAACATAGTTTTAACATTGGACCCTATGGAATATACATTCAAAGATCTTCTTCTCAGAATCTACTAGTCCAATTAGAACCAAACTAAGCCACAATGGTCCTTAGGTGGTCCCATCCAAAAAATGTATATGGTAGGTCTGTGCCTCATCCAAGATGACCACCATCTTGAACATAGTTTTTACATCAGCCCTATTGATTACAAGGGGAACCCTGACCATTTTTATCCCCGCACTTTCGAAGAAAGTTCGGGGATAATGTAATACCCTCCGTCTGTCCGTCCGTCACACTTTTCTTGTGACTCAAACTCCTCCTACATTTTTGGATTTAGAGAATTAATTTTGTTGTAGAATTGTTGCATATAGTGTGCAGATGCGCAATAAGCTTTCGGATTTTTGATATTGGTCTTGGTGCAAACAAGAGGCCCCATGATGTCAATTTAAACAAAGACCAAAAGATGTGGATTAGACACATGTGGCATGTGACGCAAACTCCTCCTACATTTTTGGATTTAGGGATCAAATCTTTATGCAGAATTGTTGCATATAGTCTATAGATTTGCAATAAGCTTTTGGAATTTTGGTTCCGGTTCCAACTTTGGTAAATTTCCTGAAAATATCAAAGACACATTTTTTTTTTAATTTTGGCATATTATATTATATTCTGACAAGTGTTTGGAAAAAGCAAAATTCTGATAACTTACGATTCTGAAAGGCGGTTCCAATTTTGGTAAATTTCATGAAAGTCTCAAAGATTACCTATTTTTTGGAATTCTACCTAGCAACCATACTTAAAATGTTTGTGTAGTTTAGGACGAACATTTTCATCAATTGGATTTCAAAAATATTTGATTCCAATTTTGGTAAATTTCCTGAAAGTCTCAAAGACCACCTATTTTTTGGAATTCTACCTAGCAACCATACTTAAAATGTTTGTGTAGTTTAGGACGAACATTTTCATCAATTGGATTTCAAAAATATTTGATTCCAATTTTGGTAAATTTCCT
>MJUU01043884.1:0-15509 GCA_002080025.1 Modiolus philippinarum | reverse complement strand
ATTTCAAAGATAATGAAAAAAATTATGCCAAGGGTGTATAACAACTGTTTTCTGTGTCAAACAGGGAGTGCGGGGATAGCTGTCGTTTCCGACAACATCTAGTTTTTTTTTTTTTTTGAATGGTGTTCTGTAATGGATGGTGGATCTTTCGGTTGCCATTGAAATCAAAAAAGAATACTGTAATTTTAGAAAAAAAAGTATTCTGCTAAATTTTATGCTTTGTTTTTCCTATTGGAAATGCCTTTTATCTATGTCAACCATGGTCCAGGTGAGCGATACAGGCTCTTGAGAGCCTCTTGTTATAAAATATACCGGTACTACAAGGGAAACTATAAAATGTAACCTTAAAATCTTGCTGCTTATTCAATGTGAGCGCTAAGGCAGATTTGACTGTATTTTTTAACATTTAGAACCTATGGGAAATGCATTCAAAGATCTACTGATCTACTGAGCCAGTTAGAAAAAATCTTAGTCATAAAAGTCCTTGAGTGGTCCCCTTCAGAGTTTTTTATTTTTATGTTTGTACCTCATCCAAGATGGCCATCAACATGGAACATAGGCTAACACAAGGACCATTTGGAAATATATTCAGAGATCTTCTCTGAAACTACTGAGACAATTGGAACCAAACTTGGTCTTTGGGTGGTCCCCTTCAAAGTTTATGTTTTTATGTGTGTACTTCCATAGTTGCCAAAAATTCCAGATTGCTCAGAATAATTCAGAAAATGAAGGGTGTTTCCACATTCCGTATTTAGTGTTTGCATACCAGAAAAACAGATCAATGTAAAATTTAAAAAAAAAAATAACATTAAAATACATACATATCAGATTTAATCTACAGTTTTTTATGTTAAAATATCAAAGAAGTGAAGTAGGATTTTCACTATATTTAAAGATTGCAAAATGAAATATTTATGTCAAAGCAGTCTTCCATTTGTGAGGTAAACATCGAATGAGGACAGAGCTGTCTGTATAGTTTTGAACAGAAAAGGGACACTTTTATTGTACAGTATTGCGTGTACAAGAAGTTATTGTGCCGCCTGCTGTAAGCAGTCAACACATGGGGATTTCTATCCGTTGTCTTGCATCGTCCTGTGTCGTCCATAGGTTTCTAAATCTGCAACTGCTTCAAAACTACAAGTCCTATTCAAACCACACTAGCAGGATATATTGTTCTCCTAATCTAGTTGTGCACAGGCTGATACTTAGAATTTTTATTTTACATATTTTAAAAGTTCTCAGAGCAAAAATAGATCAATTGTTAATTTAGTTTGTTAATCTGCAAGATCTTCAAAACTTAACTTGATTCATACTCTAAACAAATTTGCAGGACATGCTTTATCTCTTGATCTACTAAAAATTTTGATTTTAAAGATTTAAGAGGTTACAAAAAATGGCTCTTCTGTAGTGCAGGTTACACAAGAATCATCAATTAAACATGTATTCGTACATACTTTCTAAAAATTGTTTAAACTGTTCCCTAAGATTTCACAAAGTAATGGCAATTTCCGTCTTTTCAAATGGCAGGTTCTGCATTTAGGGAAGTAGGAGTTGGCAACTATTGAGATGGATGTCAGCGGGGAACATAGTATAACATAGGAACTCTATGAGAAATGTATTCAAAGATCTTCTCCTCTAAAATTATCAAATCAATTCGAACCAAATTAAACTTGGTCACAATAGTCCTTTGGTGTTCCCCTTCAAAGTTATGGATTCTATATTCGTACCTCATCCAAGATGGCCTTAAGCGTGTAAATATATTAACATAGGACCTTATGGGAAATGGATTCAAAGATCTTCTTCTGTGAAACTACTGACCCAGTTGGAACCAAACTTGGTCACAATAGTCTTTAAGTGGTCTTCTTCAAAGTTTGTGATTTTTGTACATATACCTCATCCAAGATGGCCACCAGTGTGGAATATAAGGTACGAACATAAAATCTACAAATTATAAAGGGGACCAGCCTAGGACGTTAACAACTAACTTCGGATCCAATTGGCTCAATGGTTTCAGAGAAAATCTTTGAATGGAGTTCTGTATGAGTTCTGTGTGAAACTACTCTTTAGTATGTTTCCCGCTGGTGGCCATCTTGAATGACTTACAAACATTAAATTAAAAAAAAACTATGAAGGTGACCCCACAAGGTTTATTGTGACAGTCTGGTTCCAATTGGCATAGCGATTTCTCAGGATACCCGTATTCAAATGCATTTCATTTAGAGTCCTATGTTAAATTAATTGGCTTAGATGTTATTTGAATGCATTTCCCTTAATATTCTATGTCAAACTTTGTTTCAAGCTGGGGTCATCATGGTTGAAGAACGAACATAAAAATAACAAACTTTAAAGGGGACTGACCACCCAAGGACTATTGTGACTAAGTTTGGTTCCATTTGGCTTAGTGGTTTCAGAAGGAAACCTCTTTCAATGCATTTTCATTTGGTTCTTAGGTTAAACTTTATTCCAAGCTGACCCATGCCTTGTTTGGATATAATAGATTATACCGGTAAACTTTATAATGAGGAGTTGTGCTTGCTGTCTCTGGGTTAAAATACCAACTGAATAATTCAAAGTTAAAAGGAGTATAACCCCTCACATTAGCCTGTATCGCTCACCAGGTGACTGCAGGTTTTATTCCTTGTCACCAGAAGACCATCCATCATTATTCACACAAAATACTTTAAGTGGTACAGTTTCTGAAAAGATATTCAAACACTGCCGGCAATTTTGGATGAGGTAGGAAGAGGACCACCAAATGAATGTTAGCATTGTTCAAGTGGTTCAATAGAGAATATCTTTAAACGCATTTCCAACGGGTCTTATGTTAAACTATATATCTTCCCCACTGGCAGCCATCTGGGTTTAAGTAGGGACAAAAAATCACAAGCTCTGGATCACTCAAACACCAAATTTCGTTTCAGTTATTCCAGAATAGAAGACCTTTGAATGAATTTCTCTTATGGTCTTATGAAAACCTATATTCCCCATAGCCGACCGTCTTGGATGAGGTAGGAACATAAAAATCAAAAACTTAAAAAGGGATAAATAAAAGACTTTTACGTTCAAATTCTTTTTCAGCAGTTTCAGGAGAGGAGATCTTTGAATACATTTCCAATCGGGCCCAATAGTAAACTATGTTTCCTATGGCGGTCATCTTGAATTAGGTATGATTCTATTTAGATACTACTATGTCCGCTTTTATTTATGTGATTTTCAAAAATATTTTGATTTGTCGAAATGACAAAAGTAAATTAACTTCTAAAAATATCACAAAATATCCTTCAGTTTATTTGCTTGGTTGTTATCAAATAAATTTGTAAAATGACGGCAGGAATCAAGATAAAAAAATAACAACGTGAACATATAACACATGGACGGTGACTTAAGATGTAGAGGGTGTCGAGTACGGTAATCTAAAATAACCATGCACTAAGTGTACTGAAATGATTATTTTTATATAACTTGTATGTTATGTATTGTTTATATTTTGCTTTTACCCGTTAGGGTTCATTTGTGCAAATAAATAAATAAAAAATATAACCTTAATAATGTATAAACGGTAGACAAAATACACACGATGCTGCCAGCCTAGAAGTGAACGACCAAAATTGTGCCGATCCATATCTGCAATTTTAATATTTTTGGATTAGTGTTTAGATATTTATCTCATGATACTTATTTTCATTATCTACAAAAAGCACAGATTCTTGGCAGAAATGCATAAGTGTCATACGGAACATTATCTTCGGTATTTTAGTATTTTCATTAAATGTCTCCTATTTCATATCTTTTTACAACTTAACAGAATGGTTTAGTTTCTAAACAAATTATGCATAAATTACACACAGTTTACAAAAAATTAATGCCATCATAGATTATGACTTGTTTACGGAGTAGGACTTCACTGGACGGGATAATTACAGCTTTTTATGGGCGATTGTAGATAATTTTGGCAAAATGTAGTCGGCTGGAAAACCTCCTTATCGTCCTCGGCAGGACCTCTATCACCTACTTATATTCAAGTCATGTCTTATATCAGAGTCACCACTCAGGACTCTCCTTACTATAAAGATTTTCCTGCTGTCTTAACTTTTGTTCAAAAATTATTATTTCTTAACAAATCAGGAATGTCATCATAGAAAATGCATCGTTATGTAGAGTTTGCTTTTCTCCATGCAGGAACTCTATCAACGGTAATTTTGTACTATCGGTTACCTTTTATAGGAAGGAATACCTTCAACCTTTTAAGAAATAAAAAAAAATTCTCAAGATTTAGTACTGGAATGTACACAAGAAGCCCTTCTTTATCTCATCGGGTAAACCCTTGGGGATAAAGAAGGGTTGTTACTACTACATAATACGTCAAGCATTTTTTTGCTTGATGAAAACGTTCGGAAGAGCGAATGGCCAAATTGAAGACAGAAATCCGCTCGAAGGAGATTATAGAATTTATGCTTTCAAGTCGCTGGTAATCTAAAGGGTTAAACAATGAGAATTTTTACACTGTAGAACGTATTTGTAAATGATATGTTTTATTTCTATAACAGTAACTTGTTTTTGAGTTAAAACCCCGTCGATGGCCCCGGGGGTGGGGGTAACTCTCAAATATTTCATGTATTTTGTACGAGGACGTGCGGCTGGGGTCCAAAAATGTACCCAAATTAATACTAGATTATGATCGAAATGCATACCCGAATAAATACTGCACTAAAGTAGCCACAACGAAATTTGCCGCGACTTTTCTCCAAATGTCTTATTAAGTAAACGTTAAAAGTTGACATGGCATACACTAATGGAAAGCTAATTTTTTGCCGCTTCATGCCATGCATTACCATAATTTTACAATAAAGGGTTAAAAAGTTTTCCATTACCCTTCTATGTTGTTTTAACAGAAAATTTGAGTCGAAAACAGAGGGAGTATACCTGGTTAACTGATCACCTGTATTTATTGTTATAATGCCCTGGGGTCTATCGGTTAACCAATACACGTGGGTCGGGAGTTAATCTCGATTGCGGAGCAAAAAATTAATTATGTATTGACAAAGTGTCAACAAAAACTCTTTACTTGTAAACAAATTTATTTCAATAAAAGTAAATGGTAACTGGATATTTGTTTTGCAAATTTTATTCTCAGATTTACCTAAACATTTTTATGTAAATTAGTAAACAAATCAAAATTCTGTTTGGTCATTCACCCTATAGACGCAAATAAGTAATCCATCGGCAATAAATTTGGTGTCTTTTCATTGGTGTGTTGGTTTGCTTAAATCATTCATCAATCACTCCCACATCGAATTTCTTTAAAATTTGAATGAAATTAACATGAAGGTCTATGGAAAATAGTTTTATTTGAACTTTGATTATTTCGGTAATTATAGCAAGAGAAGCGGCAAAAAATAAGAAAAAGATACATATATGTTTTATTATGGTCATATTTAAATTCGTTGTGCGTACTTTTATGCCAGTATGACACCCATGAAAATACTATTGTATAGTGTAAATTTATTGTATGACTAGAACAGAAAGGGACAATTCTTACATTTGGCGTATCAAATTTGTCAATTCACAATAAAATTGATATTTTCTAATAGATCTAACCAATATTGATACGAAATTGAAAAAAAACAAATTATACCAGATGCGTAGAAATTAGACCCAAATAATTATGAAAGTGTAAAAATTATCATCAAATAAATACCAAAATTTGTAAAATAAGCACCCAAATTTGCCGCACATCCCCGTATACCAATATATAGGAAGTTACCCCCCCCCCCCCCCTTGGCGTTTAATTTGCCACTGTGAAGCTTTGGCGCGGCGGAATTGAAATCGACATCGGCATGGAAATCCACAAAAACAAGGTTTTAGATGCGGGAAAAAATCCTCGGGTGTTGGTGGGTTGAAAACAATATCTATTTTTTAGTTATTATTTGGTAAAATAGAAAAAGATGTACAAATATAACCATTTTGATAACGATCAAATAGATTCTTTCTGAAAATTGTATTATAAGAATAAGAATAATAGAATAAGAATTTTTTATTAATGCTAATCAAGAAGTGAAAAAGAAATGATATTCATCTTCGATAGTTTTACATAATTTACATAAACTTTGATCTCTTAAAATTTTAACATATCTTCCCTTTTCGATTCATAGATCATGGTCACTTACTCTACATTTCATAATTAGCTTTCTCGTTGAGATAAATAATAATTTAGATTTTCTTTGTTAAACATTAATTTCTTCTATTGCGCTTTGTGCATTGAACTCTCAATAAATCTGTCCCAATCGTGAGTTTTTGAATTTTGTTTCCAGATTGTGTTCAAAATACTTTTTATCTACAATAATTTTAACAAAAATATGCACTCTCTACATTACGCAGTAGGGTTTTGAGTAAAAAATATAATAAATCAACAAAAATAATGTTTTCTAGCTATCATTAGTGATCAAACATATTATTATTTTGTTATCAGTGTATTTGTCTGTTTTGATTATGTCTTTGTTTGTCTTTTTAAGTAGATAAACAACTTATTTGCCGTGAGCAATTACTTTAACCATAACATGTATTGATCAGCCGTGAACGGAAAATCCCCGCTATCTATATTTATCTTAAGTCGCCTTCTGACCAATCAAATTCTTCTGTTAGTTTCTTTTTCGTGGACTTTGAACCTACCACGCACCTGTATAATGATGAGCGTGAAGACATACACATGTACACGAATGTTGCATGTGACAGTAGACATTCTCATGCAAACCTGGATACATGTACAAAGTACGACGTGCACAGAGACAAAATCGTTTCTTTATTAAATATTTCACCATTCATTCAATGGTCGACATCGGAGATAAAATAAACACCTGAAAAAACGGTAAGCTATAAATTAATATTTTGATTTTTGAATTTATTTATATTTTTTTCTGTTATCCTTATACAATATTTGCATCATCTTATAGTTTTAAAAACCGAAAATTTGATAGTTTTGTTTTATAAAAGGGAAGAGAGGGTTTTTTACCCTTGCACCTTTTGGNGGGGGGGGGGGGGGGGGAGTTGCCAATTTTCCCCTTGCAGAATATTTTTTAGGCGATACAACAAATTTTCTGATAAATGATTATATGAAATGAAAGGAACAAAATTGTGCATTTAAAGCAAATATTTTACATGCCGACTTTAGATAAAACTTATTTATTTATTTATATTATTATTAGATACACATGACATTTTTAGTATTTTGTAAAAAAAAAATGCATGAGAATTCAGGGAGTTTTATTTAAATTACTTAGATTATCATGAACTTTGTAAACAAAACAGAAAACATGTTTGATGCGTGAACAGGTAATTTATTACCTGTGGGGACCTTCACCTTCGCAGCCTTGACATTACAAATATTAATGCACTTGTGTATTGCATATAATAATTGTTGCAAAAGTTCATTTTCGAGCCAATATGTTTTAAAGAGTATGATATTGAGCTGCGGATCCGAACGACCTACCAATTGACTTTTTTTAGGCGGGGGGGGGGGGGGTAGTCCTATAATTTAAGTGTCGTATCGTTTTTATTATATTATTTCTGACCAAAATAACAATCCATTTTTATAAGATGCATACAATACACTCAAATGGTATATATTCTTGGTACACTTTTGCAGATGATATATTAAATACAGCAAAAATTGCTAAAAAGAGATGTTGAGGTTTCTGATTTTAAGAAAAAGAAATGCAACCTCACAAAAAAAATTGAAATTTGAAAATCTATTTTTTGATAAATTGAAATCTGTAACTATTAACAATAAGCTCTATCTTTACAGCTAACTTAAGACAAACTACATTATAGAACCTTATACTGAAAATTAATTTTGAAAACAGAAAATTGTCAAAATGAGAATAAGTGAGCATATATTAGAAATAGAAAGAGGTATACTAGATATAATAAAATTAACAGAGAACAGTGCCTTTGTAAACAATGTAACAAAAATTTAATTGAAGATGAGGAGCATTTCTTTTTCCATTGTCAAAAGAATGAACCATTAAGAAAAGATTTCTTTTATCAAAGTAAAAAAATATGAATTCACAATTGATGGAAAAAATACAAGGAGATTTTTGGAAAATATTTTGTCTTCTGATTGTCTTATGCACCTTGCTGCCCCTTTCATTCAAAAGTCACTAGCACTGAGGAGAGTGGACTGGACATAGAAGCATAATTTTTATTGTTCTAAATGTATATGTTTTATTGTTTATAATTGTTTGTGTGTTTTGTATATGTATGTTGTCAGCCCGCAAGGGTAAAAAATAGCATTAATAAACTATTTAAATATGATGAGGTCGTTCTAAATATAAGAATAAGAATAGTTATTTTTCAAATTATAGGGTCAATAAGGGCATGCAAATTAATATTGAACATATAGCAATTGTCACTACAGAAGTTTTACGGTCGTCACCACTGACGATTTGACAGACCATAACAATGTTTCTGTTTCACAAACAGATATCTTTGGGTAGATCCAGAGTTTGTTCCCGGACTGACTAACACCGACCAAACCGGATTTTTCACTGGCAGTGTCACGGGTGCCACGCGTGGAGCAGATCATGCTTACCCTTCCTGAACACCTGGTGATTCTCTCAGAGGGAGTTCACACTGTCAGTGCTTTTGTTTTCTGTGCTGTCCCGTATATCAAACTGTTATTTTTAGTTTTGTCCTCGTCGATTATGTTTATGGTAAAGATTTGTTCTTGTAATTGTCTAAAACTGAAGTGATATACAAATGCTTTTCAAACTTTCACCTTGGTGCTGTTTGAGGGTTAGAGAAGTAGCATGCACCATGGATTTTAATTGGTTTTGTCTACGAGATAGAAAATGACAATAACCGATCAGCAACCCAACAGATATTTCAACATTATATTTTAACTGGCTGTGTGACGGGTGCCATGCGTGGAGCATCATTACCCTTCCGGAGCACCTGATGATACCTCAGTTTTTTTAGGGGTTCACACTGCTAGTGCTTTAGTTTTGTGGCGTTCTTGTTCATTTTTGTTTATTTGTTTGTCTTTTTCATACTGTCTCAATTCGTGTTGCTGTGAATTGTCGTGGTTTTTAATTTTTGATTTTAGAATTTCCCCTTTCCTCGTTCTTGCTTCGGTATTCGTTTACCGATGTATTTCAATGATTAAAAATAAGACAGAAAGAAAATTTATTCAACGTTTTCGGACTTTTGCATTTTTTTTCTTACTGACGAACACTGGTTTGGAAATGCAATAGTCTGACGAAAACGTTGAATATATAAACGACATGAGGTACGAAAGCTTTATTATGGGACTGGAGGGGGCTTGGGCGATTTTGCATAGGAAACATATCTATTTCCGTGTCCAAGTGACGGATCCGGTGTGGGTGGGTGGAAGGGTTGGAACCCCCTTTCCCTATATTTTTTTTTCGCTTAGATTTTAGCCCCAAATCGATAATTATTTAATTGCAAAACATGAACCCATTACGGTTGTAGTAATACAAAATATATGTATAAGAACAAACATTAATCAGTATGTTTAGCAATATTGATACAAAGGCGTTATTTGTAACTGGTAAAAGAAGTTCTAGAACACCGCCGAACGACTTATCTGCCAGTGTGCCCATCAATACAATACAATAATACAATACAATAGTATGATTAGAATATTTATTTTTACTGGCACCAAGATTGAATTATTTTTTTTACAAAATCGCCCAAGGCCCCCTCCCAGAAATCAAATAGTTACCCCTTATCTTTATTACCTCAATGAATGGAAGAAACAAGTTAAAAATAAGAAAGAACAAGCCACAATACACATAAATATACCATTCAACATTAAGAATATGAAGAATACATGTTCTGACCTTGATTTTATAGATGAACATGTACATGTATGGCACGCCAAAGCCACAAAAATGAGATAAAATAGCATTATCTCAGGTAATGCTATTTTATCTTTATTTTTGTGGTTTTGGCGCAGATAAAATATCATTAACTCCTGATAATTAAATATGGAAAAAAAGGTCTCTATGCAATAAAGAGATAAAACATTCTTTCCTTGAGGTAATAGGTAATGAAATTGCTTATCATAACTGGTAATGAACTTGTTTATCTGTTAACAGGTAATGAACTATCTTATGATAGATGTCCGATCCGTATGTAATAATTTGTTGTGCCCATTGCAAAGAACATCCGTCTCAATCTGTTACATGCAATTTCATTTGCTAAGAAAACGATTCCTTGACTACTAGCAACTAAAAGATTTAAAATGTGAAAAGTGTACATTTGATATATTCTTTAATATATATTTGATTAATTCCATAGATTTATTATCACTGTTAACATTCTCACTTAATTTCATCCGAGTGTTCTGTGAGAAACAAAATTTACTTCCTGATCTCGGATGTCCTTGAATAATAAATAAATAAATAAATAAGGTTTAATTAAAGTTAGCATGGTAAACTATTATATAAAAACAGACTTTGCTTAGATCCTGCAAGAAATAGACAAAAGTTTGAAAGATTTCCATACNCCCCCCCCCCCCCCCATTCATCCAGTGAGTAAGTAAGTGGTATTTTTAAAGTCATAGCTTGTACAAATTAACAAGCAAACATGAGCAAACAAGAGCTCTTAAACTTCTGATATTATAAAAATAAATAACAACGTAATCCTGATAAATAAACACAAAACGTGCCTCATGCAGATACACATTCCATACACATGTTAAAGATAAAAATAAAAAGAATATATATCTCAAATTTACACTTCAGATTCAATCTGACAATTACTTTTTTTTCAAGATCCATTTAAGTAATGTTTTTATGCAAACATCAATTAAAAAACAATTACATGTATTCAATTCTGCGTGGAGGTCATACTTGCATGTATATTTCGTATGTATATTTAATAGAATATACATTCATGCAACGATCACAGGTAAGTGAATGTCAAAACAGGTAATTTTAACGATGATATATTGTGATATTGTAATTTTTAATATATATTGACGAGACTTTATTCACATAAACTAATTTTACAACGACAAAGAGAAAATACAGAATAATATATGCACACAATATTACAAAATTCGTTACAAATGGCAAATGGATAAGAAAAAGAAAAGAAATTATGTTACAATTCTAAAATTATTACATAGTTTTTCAGAAAAGATAATTTGTTGTAAAAAGATTGAATTTAATAAGTTATTGAAATTTATCTATCTACATCTGATTGCTTTCAACGTAAATCAGATAATACAGTTTCCCACAGATATTACGTCTGATTGGTTGATATTAGAAAACAGATAATACATTTACTAGCATGCCAAAACCACAAAAAATGCAGAAAAAACTGTATTAACAGATAATGCTATGTTATCTTGAGATAAAACATCATTACCATATAGATTGCATAGAGACCTATGTATAAAATATTTAAAAGTACTTATCAGGAGGTAATGAGGAAACCTGATAATACATGTCTGATAATGTGCGCCAAACCGCAAAAATTCAGATAAGACAGCATTACCTGAGATAATGCTATTTTATCTCATTTTTGTGGCTTTGGCGTGCCATATACATGTACAATATATTTTATCACTTCTGTTTTATAGTGTGAATAGTTTACGACCCTATTTATTCCTTGTTGCATGTTTATCGACACGAAATTTTTTTCATAAGTTTTGACATAGAGGAGTTTAATCCATTATTGCTCTGTAAAGACAAAAGCACATAGTCAACAGATATTAAGGCATAGTTTGTCGTGCAGCATATTTCAATTAAATTTGAGTTATTACACCGTTTTCCAAGAGAATTTCAAATATTCAAGCATACAGACAGCATTTTATTTCAAAACCGAAATCACACACCTAACCGACAGCTTACACTCAATATCAAGTCGGCAGCTACAGCTAACATTCAATAAGAATTAAAAAATAATAATAATCAAATTTTCCCAGAATTTTACAAACTTGACAAAAATCTCCAACTTAAAACTTGATTTCGTTTTTTCATTGCATACAGTATGTTGCTCCGTTGATTAAAAAGTCATTAATGCTCAGGAAATGATACATTTTTTTATCATTTTCAGCAATGGCCACTTGTACACAGAGACGAATTAACACAAGGAATACACAACCTGACGGTGACATGAAGGGGCTGATAGTCATCATCATTTGTTATGTGTATGCAGTACTTATGTTTGTAATAGCTGCTGTGTGTGCAAGAATATTTAGAGGAATCCAATCAAGCTGTGAGTTATATTTTTATATGAAAAAAGTACGGTGGTTTTAAATATGGTTTGACATAGCCGACGACGTCTTATGGACAGCATAACCATGGTTCTATTGGACGGATTCCTTGGCACAGGCTGCCAGATCCCGTCAGTTTTAGAAAGTTTTACATAAGATTAGGATGTAGAATATGTATTATTCATTTGATTTGATTTTGATTGGATTTCTTTCATTTCCTTCCTTGGAAAAGGGAAGGGAGGTCTTGGGAAGTACATCAATGGATGTATGAAGGCATTTACCATTCACAAGATAAGTGGCGCTCAAAAGGGGGGGGGCGAATGTCAAAAATGTTTCATTTTTTTTAGTTTAATTTATTTATTGCAAAATTACACCCCTGGGGGCCAAAGCAATACAAAACATATATACAATATAAACACAAGAATTACAAATACAATTCAACTTAAAAACATAAACTGCAATATAATTCAGTCGACTCTTTGCCCGGTGTGGACCCTATTTCAATTCTAATGATTGTGATAAGTCAAAATTTAATGGACTCCTTATGACAAATAAATATTTCAGGAGGGGGTCCAAATCTTATTTTTATGAAGTATCCTATTTTTTTCTTCTGATTTTGACGGTGTTTGTTTTCTTTAATCCTTCTTAAAGTAAGCTTTCAATTGTGTGGTGACTAATTTGGAATAGCTCTTGCCATTTCAGAGCTATAAGGATTTATATCAAGTTTTATCAGCTTTAAAATTATTTTCTGTTTTGTTTTTCATAATATTAGTCTGCTTTACAACTTATGCAATTTCACATATTCTTATTTATTTTAGTATTTATATTTTCCTTAAATTTTCACGTGTTCACTTTATTAGCACTGAGTGTTTTTTTTTATATTTGCAGTCTCGGAATGGTTGACTCATACACAGATCGTTGAAGTAAAGAAAAAAGAAAAATATGACATTAACCACAATGTACGGACACTTAAACATCTGAATATTGGGAGTAAATAAACTCCAGTATTTGTCAATATTGATGGAGATGTGAACGCATGTGAATATTTGGAGTAAAATTAACTCTTTCGACTCATATGGACATCGAGAGTATATGGATACTGATTCATATGAATGTTACGGGCTATTCCAACTCATGTTAACGTTTGAATAAATGAACTTCGATTCACATGAACATTGAAAACAAGTTGAATACAGTATTAATCAAGTTGAATCTCAAGACAACAGTGTGTCCGAGGCTTAAGTGAAGAATTGTTTTAAAAAAAATCATTAGAGGTGCCAAATTTCAGGATGGACAGGAAAGGATCGGTGATTGACAGGAAAAGGATCGCTGATTGACAGGAATAAGCATTCCCTTGTTGCCATAAAGTCTGTACTATTTCATATGTTGAACAAATAGATTTACAGACTATAATATCACTTGCACAATTTTTTTTTCATAAATTTGTTTATATTGTTATTATTGATTATTTTTCTCTCGTTTTATCACGAGTGCTGTTATTTATTAAAAATTCATAAGAGAAGGGTTTATGAATTTTATTTGAATAAATTATATCCAAAATCCAAAACAAGCAATCAGATGTAACACAAATTGACACAACACAATCAGATGTAACACAAATAGAGACTACATAACACAATCAAATGTAACTCAAATGGAGACGACACAATCAGATGTAACACAAATAGAGACAACACAATACAATCAGATGTAACACAAATAGAGACAACACAACACAATCAGATGTAACACAAATGGAGACAACGCAATCAGATGTAACACAATCAGACGTAACACAAATGGAGAGAACACAACACAATCAGATGTAACACAAATTGAGACAACACAACACAATAAGACGTAACATAAATGGAGACAACATAACACAATCAGACGTAACACAAATGGAGACAACCTAACACAATCAGACGTTACACAAATGCAGACAACACAACACAATCAGGTTAACACAAATGAAGACAACACAACACAATCAGATGTAACACAAACGGAGACAACATAACACAATCGGACGTAACATAAATTGAGAGAACACAATCAGATGTAACACAAATTGAGACAACACAATCAGATGTAACACAAATTGAGACAACACAATCAGATGTAACACAAATAGAGACTACATAACACAATCAAATGTAACTCAAATGGAGACGACACAATCAGATGTAACACAAATAGAGACAACACAATACAATCAGATGTAACACAAATAGAGACAACACAACACAATCAGATGTAACACAAATGGAGACAACGCAATCAGATGTAACACAAATGAAGACAACATAACACAATGACCTGTTACGCACAATATTGCGTCGTGCGACGTAACAGGTTAAAATTGTCAAAGTAAGATAAGATCTGTAAAATAAAGTTTTCTGTCAACATTCTTTCTGAATTTTTAAAAATTAAAAAAGTAGGGGTTATTTTGTTACCCAACTCTTTGACATGGAAAGGTCAGACTTGTGAATTGTAGAATTTGCTATGTTTTGTTATACGATTCAGGGACTATATATAACCGAGTTAGTTATATATAGTCCCTGTAGTGTACGATTTCAGTATTTTTTAGAGGTTTTATTTTCTGTAAAATATGCTCTACACCAGTTTTCTGGTGTATTCGTATACGAAATGACATGTAATACAAATTCTTGTACAATCGAGATTGAGCATTTTTCTGAAATATTATATTAAAATAAAGTTATTTGGATATAAAAGCGGAAAACTATTTTGTAGTGATTTATGTTTATAAATCAAGTTTATACAGACAAACTCCCCTCCTGTACCTCAAGGTTTGATAATCTATATTCACGGACTACTTCAGTTCAGTTTCAGTTACAGCAGTCGCCATGTTGTGACATCTAATATTATATTTGTAATTCCATTACATCACCGGTTATACCTTCACTTGACAATTCTTTACATTATGTAAGAAGTGATTAAATGCTGTCTATATTGACATTCAGACACGTGCCTGTCGAACTATCGTTAGGTCGAATTTAAAGTGATTTTTCTGACATTTGAACGAGTCACCTCGTGGAGAATATTTTTGTTTGCTGGAAATTAACATTTCTGACTAACAGTAAGTCTTGTCTTCTCTTCTTAATAAACATGAATACACGCAAAAGGTCAAACCCGTACAACCCTGACGACCCTCGGAATTGGAAGAAAGAGAAATACATCGAAAAGTTAAGCGAGATACTGCCAATTCAAATTGGAAGGTAGAAATCGTACGACAGTTATATTT
>MJUU01043878.1:55974-69024 GCA_002080025.1 Modiolus philippinarum | reverse complement strand
TAATTATCCGGTGAAATATTTCTAATGTGTATTTAATCCATACTTTTCTGTCACTATGTCTAATTATACAGTGAAATATTTCTAATGTGTATTTAATCCATACTCTTCTGTCACTATGTCTAATTATCCGGTGAAATATTTCTAATGTGTATTTAATCCATACTCTTCTGTCACTATGTCTAATTATCCGGTGAAAAATAATTTGAAATATGAAGACAAACATTCCCATTTCAATTATGAACTTGTTGATCACTATGGTATATCCGTGTTACAGATGTGCACAGACCTTCCCCTTTGACAGTACCAAATTTGACTTCTACCGGACGTGTCATGTTCAACACATCGTGTGTTTTATGAGAAACAGGAGATACTTACTCTGTCTAATGCTGAATGTTCATTTTTTAATTTTTTTTTTCAAAATATGATTTTTTCTTGATTCATACATAATCTTAGAAGGCTTATTTAAATTTTATGCTATTGTCTTGGAAAGAAATGCTAGCAGTCTAAATCATGACCCCGAGGCCTGGTCTCAACCTTAGTTTTTGTTTGGGTACACGTGTTGTACATATATTTGTGTCTTCATTTTTCTCTTTTTGTTTTAAAAATTATTGTCTTTGTGGTACTGATTTTGCTATGTTTTTGGACCAATCTCTTGGATTGACTGTTTGGTTGCCCAGTTACTTTTTGTTGCTTTAATAATTTCAACAACAAAAAATAAATAAATAGCTGATTTTAAGTAACTGATTTTTTTAATTACAAACTGAACATCAATTTTTCTCTTTTTCTGTTTAAACAATTAGCATCATTTGAAAGACCAAATTTATGTATCGGTGTCTTTCGATAGGGGAATTTTCAAAGTATCCACTGGTTATCGGGCCATGTCTGGACTTTGAAATTCCATAGTCAGTATGGGTACTATCAACAGATCACCATGGTGAGGCATTGGTTTAGGTACACAAATCGAAAGCCAAAGAACCGTCTAAGGATCGAGCTATTCAAAAGGAGCTTTCAAATTTTCCAATAATTTTAATTATTGTAAATTTTTTGATCTAATAGTCGAGACAACGCAAAATATTTTCTACTAGGAGGGCGAAACTCTCGGGGAAAAGAACGTAACCATCTATCATGATAAATGCATCGACATTGTGATCACAGTCTGAAATCCGGTGGTATTTAAACAATAGAAATCTCCTTTAAAAAGATAAAAATGTCGATTGCAATGTGTAACTCGTTAAGACCTGATAAAAGTTACTTATAACATGAAAATTTATGCTCTGTTATGTTCATTTGATGTATCTTGATATTGACAAATGACATTTCTTTTTTAATTTTGATATTTCTTGCATAATTTTGAATGAAAAATGAGATTTCCCGGAATACACCGGGTTCCAAAGAGTTTTGGATCTTGGTATTTCTTTATAACAAAAATTTTCAGGAAAAAATATACTTTGCAATTATATATTTATCGATTCATTTGCAAATTTTGGACTGGGTACACGCAGTGGTTTCGACGAAATAAAGTATATAAAACGACCATTTCTTCCAGGTTACATAAACAAAATCGATCTTTACTCTCTAAGCACGTGGTGTCTTTGAATGGGCTTTAATTGCAGGTACACCCTTTTCCTTGATTGAACCAATGAAATCTTGTGTTGATGATTACCCTTTGAGATCGTGGGTATAAAAGGAAAATTGCGCTGTTTCGAGACGATATGATTTTACCTAGTAACATAGAATTAGTTTTGGATCTCAGCGTTTCTTATTATAGAATCGTTACTAAATTGACCTATAAATAAAGTATGTTAAAAAATCTATCTGTACATATAATCTTGTCTGGGTACATGCATTTTAACATTCTATTAGCAATTGATTTTGACCAGTCTGTCAATTGAATATTTTCATGACGACCGTAAATTATGTAAGGAATTCGCATATTCCTCTCTTGGGGGCAAGTTTAATCACTTTTTAACTACAGAGTAAAGATCTTGGAATTGAATGACGTTTTCACTAAATATTGTATTTGTTTATTTCTTTTGAAATCTTGACATTTTGTTGATTTTTTATTTTCGTCGCCATGCTGTGAATTTGTTCCGAAAAAGTTATGAAAACAGAAGAGCTTTTCTAGAAGGGAGATAATTTTATACCACTAGATCTCCCGCTGATCATAGATACCTATTAATGGCCCTGGATGGTCATTTGAAATAATTTCTTCGCCCGCAGATCGATGTCAGATGATATATATATATATAATTATGTTCAATAGGACCGAGGTATTTCGGCAATTGACAGATGCATTTACGTGAATAGATGACGTCACACGTTGTATTGCAGTCGGCAATAATTAACATGTTGACAAATATATATGTCCCAGAGCACCATCTCATACTTGCCGTTTTTAGATTTCGTTCGTGAGTGTTTCTGGTCTTATTTCCTTTTTAAGTTAGTTCTTGCCTTTTTTGTTACATTTAGTTTGTCATTTATATAAAGACCTAACTTATTATGTATATTTGTGGTGTGATTATTTTTATTTGTTTTAACGTTCTAAAACATATTCCCTAATTTGAAACACCCGTTTTAGTTTCTAGTGCCTGTTACGCTTTTTATTCCAATATAAGATGCTTGTTCGAACGTCATTATTATTTGCAGACAGAGTTTCAAAATTCCACATATATTTATACATTCACACTAACAATCTTTTTACAATCTTTGCAAGCGGCTTATACTCACTCACGATCATCCTTCACGATCATAAAAAGGTGTAACGTATAAAAACCCCCCACGACCTGAAATTGCACTTTTTAAGGAATAATCTTATTTTGCTTGTATTTTGGAAATAACTTTTGCACATAATATTGTAGTTATAATTACTGTATGAACATACAAATAGATATCAACCAAATCTTTACAACCTTGCAAAAATATGCCTTTGATTACATTTTGGAGTCCTTAAAAATGTTGATGACGATGACGCCTTTTGTAAATATGCAAAAACTGTAGACTTTAGAAATTTTATTACGATACACTTCTATTAATTAAGTTATACCATTTTGACAGACATAAATATCTAAGGCAATAACTGACCTAATGAATAAATATTTTGATGTGAAATGTGACCTTGCAATATTTCTCTCGATAAACATTTCTCACGATGGTGTCACGAAATCCCTCACGATCTCTTCTCAATGCTTAACCGCCGTTAAAATTCCTCACGATCATTTTTATCGGCGTAACCGAATAACAGCCTTGTAAACGGGAATATGCAAAACTTATAGATGCATAACGATTTGTCCATTTTGGACTTTCCCATTAAAAATCGCGATTAAAATTGAATTGAAATAATACGTTCCTACTGGAGAATGGACCTTTTTACCTACCAAGTCAGATATGACTCTCACTCCTTATGAATTGAGAAACTGAAAAAAGACTATATTGTTGTATGAAGTAATCTGTGATTGATTTCAGACAAAAGATGCATTATATGTTATTCGGGAATCTTCACAGGGCGTACGGGTTCATATTCCCTGTCTGTGTTTAATATACCCTGAGTCGTCAGGCGAAGGAGATATAGGGCACAGACAGGGAATATGAACCCGTATCCCCTGTGAAGCCAGAATAACTTTTATATTCTGCTAGAAGTGGTATAAATTGTAGTTTAAAGGCGTTTAAAAATAGTGATTTTACTACCACGGGGATACGGTCTCATTTCCCCTGTCAATGTAACCAATCAAATTGCGTGATTTACATGGATATTTCACTTCAGCAGAATATATGTATATATTAGCTGGATTTGGACAATTATATAGCATCCCATGAGCAGTGCTCACTTGCTCCAAGCTTCATATTATGGCGGGATGATATTTTATAAATACAATATCCTCTTTCAGAATTCAGTTCATTTTCATATCTTATTGCTATACAGTACCTTATAAGGTTTTGTGTCTAATTTCAAGTTGCGCGGGAAATGAAATTCATCCTTTTTCAGCAATATTTTTTTAAAATAACATATATATTTTGATTATATTGAAATATCAATGTTTGTCTATGAAGTGCCCTTATTTCAGATCGGTCCGTAACTTAAATTTTTTTGTTGAAAAATTCTATGCTGACAAACGTCATCATCCTCCACAAGGGAGCCATTCCTCAAGACCTTCGTTCAAACGCTACAGGGAGGATACCGGTGACATCCATACAAATTTTTATTCTCACTTAATCTCATGAATATATTTGGGAAGAGTCACACAGCCGGTCCCGGCGGCCGATACATGTTCACCCTAACCTTAAAACAATGGAATTGTCAATATTTAGTAAATAGCATTGGCGTTTGAATGATTGTCTGTGAGGTGCCCTGATTTAAGCCCAACCAGCCAGCTTAAATCTATTGTGTAGCCAATGCGAACATCTATGCTGGTCTCCAACAATGAAGCTACTAATCAATACTTTCATTCAAGAGCTATGGCGAAGCTACTGGATGTCAACTATATTGGATATCATTCTCTGTTCATCTCATATCAACGACAAGACTCAAACAGTCTGTTCCAGTAGCAAATGCCTGATCAAGATACACCAATGAAATTTGGTATACCAAAACTTAAGGGTTAGTTTGTCTCTCCTGCAGTGTGGAATCCGTAAAAAGATTCCCAGTGAGAGAAGTGTATGCTAATATACATTCAAATATGGTGTACTTGTTCTTGAGATAATTTCTCATATGGATGCACTATCATTCTTTCAAATTTGGCTTTTTAATTTATTGTAATTTAAAATTGTTTTTTTCTGACCAACTGTTTATTGTGCCCACGTCTCATGATTTTATCATGCCAAGTTTTCTTACAATTGGCTCAATGAGTGACCTGCTGTTGTTTAAAATAAGGGCGGACTAAGGCCGATCTTGGGCGGACTAAGGCCGATCTTGGGCCGACTAAGGGTGATTTTAACTTTCAAATGCTGATCTTTCAGGTACATTATAGAGCTCTTATACCTGTACCGATCATTTAATAATCATTACATAACCTCAAACTTTTATAAACCTTTTTTTCTTTGTTACCATTATTTTTATTTAATGTTAAAGTGGACCGAAATTAATGCCTTTCTGCTACGATTGGAACTAATTTAGAAAATGAACAAATCAATTCAACAACCTAGATTGATAACAATTTGATATACATAGTCCACTAGCTTAAGACACTAGTCCTTTTGTCTGGCAACGGATGACAGTGTTTGTCAGAGCACTTTGCCGGTTTAATTAATGTTTGTTGGCAATCCCGCATCCATGACCAGAAAAGACATGGATGTAGCGTTGTTCGACAATTAGCAAAGAATTCTGATCAAACTGGTGCTAGAGATCGTCTTGAGCTTACTATTAGGTATTAGCAAAGCTCATTGTTTAAGGCCTCATGGTGACTTCAAGATAAAGAACATTAATTAAAGCGTTTTTCCTTTGCTTGTTTTTACCATGTATTTGTAGAGACTTTGTCTCATGTACATTTACTACATATCCTTTTATTCACCATGTATAATAAATCAAAACTGATTCAAATAACGCTAACAAGGCATGATTTACTTCATTAAGCTTTTAACGCAAACCCCACAACTACATATTGATTTCGATTTTAGTCCCAATCCTTCACTAGTTTAATACTTATACTTTATTTTCTATATATTAAATTAAAAATGTTCCAAATAGGATGCAATTTGACATAAAGGATTTCCTTTTACGTGAAGCATTGATTTAAAGTCTTCAAAATTCCAAAAATTGCACCCATTGTCATTTATTCCGGACAAAGTGGCGAGAAAAAATTGCTCCAAATGGGTTTAGATTTGACTTTACGGAAAACTAGCACATGTAGAATCGGATTTTGGCCTTCAAAATATAAAAATGTTGACAGTTGCCATAGAAACCGAAATATAGCGGGCATTTCAAAATCCCCAAAATGGGAGGAAATTTCAAGAGAAGGTTACCTTACACGTGGAGAATAGATCTGGGACTTCAGATGTCAAACTGGCGACAGTCGCCATGGAAACCGAAACGAATACTCCCGAAGATAGTCTGTGCAGACTACAGGGTTTACGAAATGACATTATTCCGATCAACAGTAGATAGACCAACTTGATCACGCGAGTTCCGGTTCTGGTCATATGACCTTTGGTAGACATCACTTCCGGCTGCACGTCTGATTGCTATTATTTATAGAATGAAAAAAGTTAAACGTATATTGCGATCCCCCGCTCTCCTTTTTTGAATCGTACTAGAATATGGCTTTAAAAATAAATGGGAATATGGTCAATATAGATTTAATTTAGAATTAAAGATTTTTGCCGTTTTACTATTGAAAACAATTCTAATTACAATGTATTGTAAGGCATTGGAAGAGATATGGTTGCTAGAGGTCTGTGAGAGTTTTAAGAAATTTACCAAAACCCGATATCAAACTATTTTGCAGTCTCACTATTGAAAGCAATTATTGTTACTGTAAGGAATTGAAATAGGTATGGTTGCTAGGTTGAAATCCCAAAAATACTGGTCTTTGAAGGTTTCAGGAAATTTACCAGAACAAGAACAGGAGATTTTTGCAGTCTTTCTATTGAAAACAATGATTCTCAATATAAGGGATTGAAAAAAGTATGCTTGCTAGGAAGAATTAAAAAAAATACAGGTCTTTGAGAGTTTCAGGAAATTACTAAAAAATGAATCAAAGATTTTTATAGTCTTAATATTGAAAATTACTATCAAAATTGTAAGAAATTGAAAAAAAATATGGTTGCTAGGCATAATTCCCCAAAATAACAGGTCTTTAAGACTTTCGGGAAATTTACCAAAATTTGAATCAAAAGCTTTTTGCAGTCTGACTATTGAAAATGATCATTGATACAATAAGGCACAAAAAAATAAATAAAAAAATATAAATGAATAAATAAAAAATACGGTTCCTAGGTAAAATTCTAAAACGTAATGTGTCTTTCAGAGTTTCAGGAAATTTATCAATGTAAGGATCATATTTTTGAAGTCCACGTATTCATACTAGCTGATGACACTAAAGAGTTGCTTCATCATATGATTTTATGTTGGAGTTTGAAAAGTTAATAAATTATTATATTGGATTCAGAAAGCAATTTAAGTTATTCTAATAAAAATGGAAAGCACAAAATGAAAATTATGCATTAATTTCCAGTCATATGCTAAGTACTTATTGCTTTACGTTTTTTTGCCATTGAAGGCATGCTCCAGGGGTCATGAAAAATGTCCTCTATCATTAGTATATTAGATGAATATAATGGAACTCGTATAGAAAATTTCAGCTTCTAAACATAAATACTTCAGAAGGTTTCGCATATTACTAGATAACTGGAAATACAATTTCGCTCTCTCATTATTCCGCCCTGAATGCAAATTTCATAATTCCAAAACCTTCGGCACATGCAATATTTTTAAAGTGTTACTTATACCCTTATTACAAGGTTTCTACGATTAAAGGTGTAAGAGGAGTTCCAGCTGAATCGATTTTTTACCCCCTGGAGGCCCTAAGGGGTGAAACGAAAATTCCGACACGCTCTGTGAAGTTGCTACATATTATGCGAGTCGATTCCTATGTTTCAACTTTCTAGCCAAAATAACCCTTGAGATTTCTTCAATCATTGGATATAATAAAAATTCGTTTTCGCCCATAACTTGCCCCTAGGGCGTTGGACAGAAATTCCGGATCGCACTTCTGTAGATCATACTCTAGTATGGTGCCAAGTTTCAAATTTGTATCTCTTATAGTTCCAGAGCAATCGGGGAGCACTACACACATCCGTATGTACATGTACATACAAACGGGCGGATTGCATTACGTAAACCCCCCCCCCGTTTTCGCTAAGCGAAGAGATAAATTTCTTCTATATATTTTATCTGGATCTCATTCGTAGCAATGTGTTAAATTTTTTCTACCTTTTACACTTTCTGGATACTTTTTAGATGCCCATCATATGACAATTTGCCAAAGGAATGTTTCACTTCATCTGAACAAGGAAAATGTTGTAAGACCGTGAGGTGTGTCACTCCAGACGGAAAATTTGTCAAACCCAATGAGCAGTTCCCAGTCGTTGGTTCATTCCATGGTGGATTTTCAGGCTTCAGACCTGGATATTCCTTCAATCATAGATCCGACAGTATGACTGGACAAAGAAGTATGTAATTTAATCAGTTTTAGCTATGTATTTTTAAACAACAATTCTTGACAGGCGAACATTCAACGAGGAGCTATTAGAAAAAGAATAAAAACTGCGTATATCAGTGTAATGAACACATGTTATATTTGACTGTTTCAAATTTGAAATTTGAATAAACAATCTATTCATAAGTTTACCAATCTGTCCATGTCAAAGATGTGATCAGGCTTTTATTTTTTGTCCTTTGAGATAGACTTATATAATGTACCACGCTGGGTTATCCTTGGCCTTGGAATTTGTCCTCAGATTAAATTAGTGATTGTTTAATGACAAAGTCATGTTTTTTTGTTGTTTTTTTATAAATTGTGGTCTCTTGAAACGGTTGTGCAGTAAATAGTTTAATCTCAAGCTTATCTCATGTACTGTTCTATATGATTTTATTATTTCAAATATTTTTCTAATTAGAGCTTATTTTATACACCAAACGCATGCCCTGAATGACCACTTGACAAAAAAACAAAACAAAACAAAACAAAACAAAAACAATAACAAAAACAAAAAAAAAGCAAAAAAGAAATACAAAATAAATGCAATAAAAAAAAGAAAAAAAAACGGAACGGTTAAAATTATTGAAAATTCCTTAAAGTAAAAATGATCATATATATTTAATTCCTGTAAATGTCAGAAAATGAATCGATTTGAAAATTTTAATTTTACCCCTTTAATTGCAAAAACGGTCAACTAGTGAACAACGACACGTCATGGATCACTTTCGAGGTGTCATTTCATTCTATTCCACTATATAATTATAACTTAGCTAAAAACAAATTTTCATTGGTCAAGACTATCACACGTGACTGTGAACAAAACATCATGTCTCCCGCTGAACGTCGATTCCAATCATTCGAAATTCTCTAGATTTAACAATAGTTATCATTTAAATATAACAATCGTAGAACCTCAATGGCCAATTAGTTACGATTGATAAATTTTAGTGAGTGAATTTATAAAGCTATAATAAAGAAAATAGCCCATGGTTGCCAAGCCCGGAGTATTTGCTGAATAATAAGGTCCCAACAGGCTTACCTCTCAACAGTACAGTTTTTTTCAGTAACTAGGACGTATATTCACTTTTCTAATTTCATATATTAGTTTTCAATCTTGACGTTGCACCATGCGTATAAATTTCATTATTTGTTTCAATTAATTCATTTGTGTTGTCATGTCAATTTCAAAAATCAATTAATTAGTTTATTTAATTAGTTAATTTCAGCAACATAATGCATTTCCTAATTGTAGTGTACTTTTAGTTCTCCAGTCCTTATGAGTCCATTAGATTTTCACTGGTAGATGCAGCCTTCGAATACATGGTGATTCGGATGGACTTTCAAGAAAAAAGGATTCCAGACGAGTTTTTGCAAGCTTTTGTTAATTGTTGTCTGAATTCTTCAATATCATTTAAATATTTTCAGAAAAGATGGAGAATAGGCAGAATCGACTTTGGATACTTTCACCAATGATTTGTACAAATAAAACTTATTGGTGGAATAAGATATTTATTTCCCATGCATGATGGAGCCATGAAAATTTGTTTACCCTCGGAAAATCATATTTTCCTCAGGTGATGCCTTCGGGAAATATGTTTCTCTCGGGTAAACAAATCTTCAAATCTCCCATATGCATGGGAAATAAATGTATAAGATTTTTTCAAAAACTATCAGAGGTACAATTTTCTGATATTTTACGACTAGTACTTTGTTCTAAGAGCANCACCGGCCATTTAAGCGATAAATCTGTCATGTAAAAATCTGCTGGTTGAAATAATAGGATAAGCAAAAGAAAAAAAATGTTTATTTTAATTGCATCGGATAGAATCTTCTTTTTTTTCAATTTGTTGAATACTTGACTTTGATTTGCATGAAAAAATTGGGATCACCGTATTAGTTTTGAATAAATGACGAAAACCTGATTTTTTCTTCGTATTTCAAAACAAATTATCCCCTTAATAAATCAAGAGTGTGCGGAAAAGTCTCAATAATTTGCATTGTTACCACAGAAAAAAAGGCATGTTTGATTAGATTTAATTATTGCAAACCAAAAAATTCATTTTAGTAAAAATTCCAATAGTGAATTCCTCTTTTTTAGCTCACACTGACCCAAATTGCCATCACTTGGCGTCCGTCTTCCGTCGTCTGTTGTCCGTTTAACTTTTACATTTTCATCTTCTCCTCTGAAATCATTGAATCAAATTCAACCAAACTTTACAATAATAATGTATGGAAGGTCCTTTACAAAGATTGCTCACTTCATTCCGTTTCAACAAAAAACATGGCTACCAGCCCGGAATTTAGGTTTAACATTGGGCCCTATGAGAAAAATGACAATTTAATCTTCCCCTTTAAACGGCTGCAGCAAATTCAACCAAACTTTACAGGAATGATGTACTAAAGGTCCTTTACAAAGATTGCTAATTTCGTTCTAATCCTGTAAAAACATGGCCGTCAGCACGGAACATAGGGTAACATTGGACCCCATGGGAAATCACATTTTCATATTCAGCTCTGAAACCACTGAAGCAAATTCAACAAAACTTTACAGGAGTGATGTACGGATGGTCCTTAAGAAAGATTGCTCATTTCCTTTCGATCCGACAAAAACATGACTGCCAGGGCAGAACATAGTGTAACACTGGAGCCAATTAGACAATCATCCTTTTTATCATATTCTCTGAAATTGTTGAAGAAAATTTAAGTAAACTGTACTGAAATGATGTATACAAGGTCGTTTGCATACTCATTTCAATAGGATCTGACATAAAGCATGTGGAAAACTTTTAAAGTTTGTAGATGAATACGTATATGAATTATTGTCATTTTACCCTAAATTTTTACTATATTCGAATGATTTTGTTATGTTATTGTAGAGTGTGAATTACAAAAATATTCAAAAATAACCAGGTGAGCTAAACAGGTCTATTATGGCCTGTACTTTGTTTTTTCCAAACAGGCTTTATAAAGAAACATGTTCACTATTTTATTTTCTTCTTCGCTGCCGGTTGCATATACAAAGGTGTTCAACATGTTTTTTTTTTCTCCACAGCTAGCTATATATACAGAAGTGTTCACTATGTGGATGGTTGTATATACAAATGTGTTCACTACGATTTTTCCCCACAGCTGGCTGTATATACAGTGGTGATTACTATATTATTTCCATCCATAGCTGACTGTATATACAATGGTGTTCAATACGTTACTTTTATCAATAGCTGACTCTTTATACAAAGGTGTTCACTATTTTTTAATATTCATGGATGGCTGTTTATATAAAGGTATTTTTCTCCACAGCTTGCTGTATATACAAAGGTGTTGAATCTGTTATTTCTATTCATAGACTGCTGTAGATACAAAGCTGTTCACTATGTTTTTTCTATCCACATGTATCTGTATATACTAAGGTGTTCATCCTGTTATTTCTATCCATAGGTAGCTGTATATACAAAGATGTTCATTCGATTATTTCTTTCGATAGAAAGCTGTATATACAAAGGGTTCATTATGTTATTTTTTCTCCACAACTGGCTTTATATACAATGTTGTTCACACTGTTATTTTTATCCACAGCTAGCTATGTATACAAAGATGTTCACTCTGTTATTTCTCTCCATAGATGGCTGTATGTAACAAGAGTTGTCAGAAGACAACATAGCTCGCCGGGGATTAGAGTGACCTCAATGCGCAATAAATTTGAAAGGCACCATCAGAAAAGCAGGTCACATACCAAATATGAACACCCTACCACTAAACAACTTAATTCTAGAGGCAAGGTTCAAGTTTTTCAAACAATGCCCCTAGGGCAAGGTCAAGGTCAAAATGTCCGCAAATATGGTACCAATAGAAAGCTCTCATCAAAAGGGAGTTGCATTCCATATATAAACACCCTACCACAAAAAGCCTACCATTTACAGGCAAGGTTAAAGTTTTTCAAAAATTGTCCTCAGGGCAAGGTCAAGGTCAAAATGTCTACAAATATGGTACCATCAGAAAGCTCTCATCACAAGACAGTCACATACTAAATATGAACACCCTACCACTAAACAACTTAATTCTAGGAGCAAGGTTAAAGTTTTTGAAAAAAATAGCCCTCAAGGAAAGGTTATGATCAAAATGTCTACAAATATGGTACCATCAGAAAGCTCTCATCATAAGCAAGTCACATGCCAAATATGAACACCCTACCACTAAAACCATACCTTCTACAGGCAAGGTTAAAGTTTTTCAAAAATTGCCCTCAGGGCAAGGTCAAGGTCAAAATGTCTACAAATATGGTACCACTAGAAAGCTCTCATCATAAGGAAGTTACACACCAAATGTAAACACAATACCACTAAAAGCCTACATTCTAGAGGCAAGGTTAAAGTTTTTCAAAAATTGCCCTCAGGGTAAGGTCAAGGTCAAAATGTCTACAAATATGGTACCAGAAGAAAGCTCTCATCACAAAGAAGTCACATACCAAATAACAACATCCTAGCTCCTTAGGTCTCAATTCCACAAGCCGGGTTAAAGTTTTGCTGACGCCGACGACGCCGACGCCGGGGGTATGACAATAGCTCTCCGGACATTCGTCTCGTCGAGCTAAAAAAGGTGTTCACTATGTTATTTTTATCCACATTTGGCTGTATATACAAAGATGTTCACTCTGTTAATTCTCTCCATAGATGGCTGTATAAACAAATATGTTCACTATGTTATTTTTCTCCACAGCTGGATGCATATATAAAGGTGTTCACTATGATGTTGGTAAAGAATGGGATGATGGTTGTGACTTCCACTGTAAATGTGTGGACAGTGTTAGTGGTAGATATGAATGCTCTGCTAGGTGAGTAGCTACTGTCAAACATGTACA
>MJUU01043878.1:16125-55282 GCA_002080025.1 Modiolus philippinarum | reverse complement strand
AGCAAAAGCCAGCAGTAGGGTTAAACCGGTTTATGGGTACCCAAAACTCCCCTTTATCTGTCCGGTTTCCATATAGTATAATAAACATACGAATAAAACCCAATACAGGTAGACTACTAACTCCATGACCACAATCTTGAAAGGAAAAGCTGCGATGGACATTTGCTCAAAAAGGTAGGACATTTGCGCAAAAAACAAGGACAATTGCGCAAACAAAAAGAGGACATTTGCGCAAACGAAAAGTTGACATTTGCGCAAATGATAACTGACTTCTTTTTTTCAGCTAAATTTTTATTCATATGCACGCTTCCGTAGGCGTTAGAAACACTTTTTATTGCCCCATGTTCAACGGGGGGGGGGGTTGAAGTAGGATTCTGAGCAGGATATAGTTCATAGCTTGCAAATATTTGAAGTATGTTTTTGACTGAGCTGTTTGTGACCCATGGTGGTCATTATACTGTAACTAAAAATCTTTTGCACAAACGTCCACTTTTCCTTTGCGCAACTGTCCTTATGTTTTCAGGTAAATTTGCGGAAATGTCCAACCCCCAGGAAAAGAAAAAGACAATACGTAATTTTGAAAGATGGGTCAAGTCAAGCTCAAGTAGCCTAGTCTGCTGGTAGAACACTGTCGCACTTCGGAAGAAAAATCAAACTCAAAACTTTCCGAAGGGTTTGGTCAAGAATCATCATAAATTTCAGTAGACATCGGCAGTATCAGTTAGAGGCCAGTGTGTGTGCAGAATTTTCAGGTCACCAGGTCTCAAAGCTAATTTAACAGATGCAAGCAGAATATCTTGTTGATATCCCCTATTTCGTTAAGAATGTAAGTTACATCCCGGCTTTTCTGGACTTTTAATCAATTTCTGGCATTTTAACAACATTTACAACATTAACAACATTTCCGTAAAAACGAATATTAGAAATGCCCTTAGTAATAAGCTGTTTACGAGTAACGCCATATTTCGATATCAAATGTTCATATCCATTATAAAACTTCTTAAAAGTATTCAGAAACTTATGAAATATGTAACCCTGTTGTAAAAGTTTGGCTGTGATAGTAAAGTTACGTTCATTAAAATCGTCAAGAGTAGAACAAACTAGTGCGAATCGTACCAGTTGAGAAATATACACCCCGTAGGATGGAGCTAGAGGAGTAATAGTCGGAGCGGGTGTTGGCAAATAAGCAGTGACATTGACATGTGTTTAGCAGTAAAATTGATATAAGATACACGTTTAAACACTTTTATTTTGTGGTCTTTCGTTCAGATTGTTTATGAAATAACAAAATACTAGTAATTCAAAGTTTCCAGAGACCACGATTTAGATAACTTATGTCTATTCATAAAAAATAAGAATCAAATATTTCTAACCAAAAGGTAACACCAAATTCTGCAGTTTTAAAGAAATAAAAAGTTTAATGTAATTTTTCGAAATATTGATATTGGATTCTATGTTTTGGCTGCTTTTGTAGGAAGATGCGAAATCTTTATTTAAAGATTTAACAAGGACTGGTTTACTTGTATTTACTAAGAAAATCTTCCATACATAAAAGAATTTATTCGCTGTATATACGGTGTTTATTTTATTAACAGTTTAAATAAATCTCAATCTCATTATACCAATTGTGCTTTTTTTATTCATTTTTTTTAATTTTCAGTTTGCTTTAAAGTGGGGACGGGCGTATCATGCGCTCTTGGCGCAGCTGTCTTTTTAACATTACAGTTCAGGTCAATGTAAGAAAGATAATAGGAAACACAATCATATGCCACAATAGACCAGCGAACTGCACTAGAAAAACGTGAAAATAAAAAAACAAACAAACATAGACAACGATAGGAACTCAAGATAGATGGACTTAGTACCGACACTACCTAGACCATTTAAATATACGAAAATGTAATTTGACATCGATAAAATTTTGTATATTGTCTATTTTATGATAAAGAGACTTATGATAAAGAACATATGATCCATGTGCAAAAAAAAAATTACTCCTGTTTGAGTGAATAAAACCAGAGGATATGGAATGATTCTGAAATCTGACGCTCATACTCCCTTAAAATAATTAATTTTAAAAATGGAAATGCAGCGTTTAAAGCTGTCTGTTTTATGTGTTAAGATCTATTATAAAGCAACTATTTGTAGGTGCCCACAATATACCAAACTTCCAGCACTGTGTAGTCTGAAACCAATAATTGGTCACTGTTGTAAGAAATTGGAATGTAGTAAACCAACAACGGTGGGCCCAAAAACAGCTACACCTACACCAAGCATACCAACAACAGACCCCAACCCTGGATGTAAAGATGTCTTGGATGATTGTGCTGTGTATGGACCATCAGCTTGTAAATCGCCCTATGATGGATGGGCAAGAAGGAATTGTCAGAGATACTGTAATATGTGCCGTGTGTATACATTATTGTTGTGTTAACTGGAGAAAATCTACCCCAATTACCTCCTCTTTAAAGAGGCATGTCATATTGGAGAAAATCTGCCCCAATTACCTCCTCTTTAAAGAGGCATGTCATATTAATTGACTTGTATAATTTATCTTTCATGTATGAATTTTTATGTGTCTAATATTAATACTTTGTATTAATTAATAGGGAATCGCTACATTTGATTCGTAGGTAACGATTAATGTTTTAAACNTTACCTCCTCTTTAAAGAGGCATGTCATATTGGAGAAAATCTGCCCCAATTACCTCCTCTTTAAAGAGGCATGTCATATTAATTGACGTGTATAATTTATCTTTCATGTATGAATTTTTATGTGTCTAATATTAATACTTTGTATTAATTAATAGGGAATCGCTACATTTGATTCGTAGGTAACGATTAATGTTTTAAACTTCTGCCAACACCAATTGTTCCCATAAGTTGCATTTTTCTGTAAATATTTGTCCTGGGGCATCATCCCATGAGGGTACATCGTTTATTACATATTTTTGTAAACAGTAAATTTTCGATATTTTCATGTTAAAGATTGAACTACAAAAATAAAACTCATAATTATTTTGATACAAAGAATGTGAAATTTAATTAAACAACCGGGGAAAAAAGTGGCGTGAAAATTTTCTGGTTGACAGAATTTTTACCTGTTTCTATTTTGAGTATCAAAATTAAGTAAAATAATGGCATAATTTATCTACTTATCATATGATATTTACTTCTTTTACAGAACAACCTTGTGTAACCACACCAACACCACTGTGTCAAGATAAACTACCAAACTGTGATCAATTTGGACAAACATCATGTGTCAATGAATATGTTTCTTGGGCAGAACAGAACTGTCCGAGATATTGTAATCTATGTCGTAAGTTATTTATCCAAAATATTGTAATTAATGTCGTAAGTAAGTTATCTAAGATATTTGTAATGTATGTCGTAAGCAATTTATCTAAAATATTTGTAATGTATGTCGTAAGTAATTTATCTAAGATATTTGTAATATATGTCGTAAGTAATTTATCTAAGATATTTGTAATGTATGTCGTAAGTAATTTATCTAAGGTATTTGTAATTACATCTATATTGTTATTAAGTCACCCAAACGAAGTTTGGTGACTTGTTGTGTTTACTCTGTTTCTTCCTCTTATTATTATTATTCCTCAATGATTGTCCAAATATTTTCTCAGAGATGGGTGGACCAAACTTTCTGAAATTTGGGAGCATTGTCGATACTAATCCAAAGCTGTGTACAAAGGTCTTGGATTTTCCAAAATGACCACTGTAATCGGCCACTTTGAACTTTGACCTCAAACTTTCTTATTGGTATAACTCCGAAACCGTAAAAGATAGCTGATTAAATGTCATAACAAAAATGTTTGTTTGGTCATGACGGACATTTGTTACATTTGGACTGAAACTCTACGATGAACCGTTCATGAGTTATGCCCCTTGAAAATTTCATCATTTCTTTAAACATGCTTTTGGTCGAAAACGGTAAGAGATAGAAACCTGAAACCTTTTCCATTCAACTTAGGTAATATGTGTTGCATTTAAAAATGCAAAGGTCTTTGGTCACTTTGAACTTTGACCCTAGACCTTGTCATTTGATTAACTCATAAATCGTAATAGATAGCTGATAACATGTAATTGCAAAAATGTGTGTCTTGTTTAGATCTACATTTGTTACAATGAGTCCAAAATTATTGGACCCACCGTTTTGGACCTATGGACCAAAAACTGATTTTGATGTCCGATTTTGGGGTTTTTGCTTATAGCTCAAATACCATTGAAGATACAAGAGATATTCAACATACAAAATGTTCAGAAAGACGGGATCTTCAAAATGAGGTCAAGGTCAAAGGTCAAGGTCACACCCACATAACTTTATTTCATGTTTAAGTATCAATAAATATACATATTAAGCTTGGAATGTTGGTTTCATCGATGAATCAATGATGAAAACATTATGACGCAACTTTCTTCCTGACGCAATCCAGAAATATTTTGACCTGTGAATCAAAGCACTAATAGCTCTGATAGACAAAAACATAATGAGTTTAAGAATTAGTAATGAAAACAAATATTTCAGAGCACATTATTACAATCATTTATGATAAATATAAACACATACAGCACTTTTTCAAAGAGCAATTGAGCATGGAATCTGGTCTGGGTGACTTGTGTTTGCATGCAAACATATCATCACTCGTTTTAACTAATATAGTGTAATACTATAATTTATATGTGAAGTGATATATCCAGGATAATTTTAAATTATGTTGAACTGTAAAATTTCAATTTTTTGTGTCCTAATTTTAGACAGTTTTCATTTATCCAAGATACTGTAATTTATGTCACAAGTATTTTATCCAATATTGCTCCTCCTCTTTCCTGGATATTCCCGCCTAAAAGACACATTTACAGTTTCAGTTTGAGGTGTTTCACAATTTTGCTTAAGTTTCTTTGTTTCAAGGTACAAAATTGAGACATCTTGAAAATTTGAACTTAGTAAACCTTTTAACATGATTCTGTGTGTATTTTTGTATTAAGATCAAATTAGTTATTATCTAATAAAGTCTAAAATCCGTCTTTTTCTGTTAATTAAAAAAAAATATCACATTTTATCCCCGCCGCAACGCGATGCGGGGATATGGTAATTTCGCGCGTTAGTCCGTCCATCCGTCCGCCTTGTCCCCAACCTTGGGTGATATATTGTGTTTGCTCCTTTTCTTATTAGTCACCCAAACGAAGTTTGTTGACTTGTTGTTTTTACTCTGTTTCTTATTATTTTTCTTCAATGGATTTGACAAACTTTGTCAAAACATTATCTCAACAATGGGTTATCCAAACTTAATGAAACTTGGCACCATCGTGGACAACTAGCCAAAGATATGCAAGAAGGTCTTTGAATTTCAAAAATGACCACCGTGATTGGTCACTTTCACCTTTGACCCCAAACCTTGTGATTGGATTATCTCAAAACCCGTAAAGATAGCTGATAAAATGTAATGTAAAGTTCATTAGGTCATGAAGGACCTTTGTTACATATAGACCGAAACTCTATGATGAACGTTTCACGAGTTATGCCCCTTGAAAATTTCGTCATATCTGTATACATGTTTTTTTTTCTCGGAAACGGTAAGATATAGACACCTATACCTTTTTCTATCAACTTAGGTAATATGTGTTACATTTAGAAACGCCAAGGTCGAAGGTCATTGGTCTCTTTGAACTTTGACACTAGACCTTGTCATTTGATTTACGCATAAACTGTAATAGATACATGTAGCTGATAACATGTAATCGCAAGAATGTGTGTCTTGTTTAGATCTTGTGTTACATGGGTTCAAAACTATTGAACCAACCGTTTTGGGCCTATGGACCAAAAACCGATTTGATGTCCGATTCTGTGTTTTTACTTATAGCTCAAATACCATTGAAGATACAAAAAGACATTCAACATGCAAAATTTGCAGGAAGACGGGACTTCCATATTGTACATGTAGTCAAGGTCAAAGGTGAAAGTTACACCTCCAAAACTTTATTTCATGCTAAAGTACCGATAAATACACATATTTAACTTGGAATATTGGTTTCAACGATTAATTGGTAATGACAAAATTATGACGCAGCTTTCTTTCTGACACAATCCAGAAATAGTTTTACCTCTGAATCAAAGCAATACTAGCAATGATGGACGAAAATCTAATGAGCTAAAGACAATAATTCTTACACGAGTAACAAAAAAAAAATCAGAACCATCGGTGATAAATTCACAACACTGCATTTTCAAAGAGTAATTGAGTCTGGAACCTGGTTTGGGTGACTTGCAAACATATCATCACTTGTTCATTTTGTTATTCTTTCTTTCTTTTGCTAAAAAGTTGTCCATCCCATATCTAAGCTACTATTTGACCAAACTTCATGAAACTTCACAGGAACAATTGCCTAAATGATTAGATGTGATCGCGGCTTTCAAGTTTTCAAGGTGTCCGCCATTGCCATAGAAGCGGAAAAAAGCGGGAAAATTAAAAGTGCTCAGAATTGGATGAAATTTTACAGGAAGGTTGCCTAGCATGTGTACATATGATTTTCAGCCTCAGAATTTTCAAAACGGCTACCATTGGAATGGAAACAGAAAAAGGCGGGAAAATTAAAAGTGCTCAGAACTGGATGAAATTTACAGGAGAGTTGCCTAGCATGTGCACAAATTATTTTCAGCCTCAAAATTTTCAGAATGGCTGCTGTTGCCATGGAAAGGAAGAGAATGGTGGAAAAATTAAAAGTGCTCGAAATGAGATGAAATTTAACAGGTAGATTGCCTGGCATGTGTACAAATGATTTTTAGCCTCAGATTTTCAAAATAGTTACCGTTGCCATTGAAACTTGAAAATACTGGAAAGTGAGAGGTGCTACGAATAGGATGCATAATGTTCGTTTGGGGGACGTCTGTAACGCTCTGCGCTACAATGATAAATATTTTCTCGCTGGATTTTGATAATATTTATTCAGTAGCTTTAGTTAAAGGATTTCTCAAGCGAGTTAAAAGAGGAGTCATATTCGAACATTTTTGTAAGAGTTGTGTCCCTTTTTAATATTGAAAATTGACAGTTCCTTGTTAGCGCTCTAGAAAATTATTTTTTCTCGTTGGATTTGCCGAATAATATTTTTACAGTAGCTTTAGTTCAAAGAGTGCTTAAGTGAGTTCAAAGATTAGTCCTATTCGAATATTTCTGTGCCCCTTTTTAACTTTTAAAATTGACTAAAATATATCCTTGTAAGCGCTTTACAAAAATTATTTCCTGTTAGATTTTAATAATATTTACACAGTAGCTTTAGTTCAAGGAGTTTTCAAGCGAGTTCAAAGTAAAGTCCTGTTCGAACATTTTTGTAGGAGTCATGCCCTTTTTAAGTTTGAAAATTGACAAAATAATCCTTGAAACCACCCAAGAATATTTATTTCTCGTTGGATTTTGATAATATTTATACAGTAGCTTAAGTTCAAGGATTGCTCAAGCGAGATCAAAGATAAGTCATATTTGAACATTTTGGTAGGAGTTATGCCCTTTTCAATTTAGAAAATTGACAAAATATCCTTGTAAGCGCCCTCAAAAATTTATTTCTTGTTGGATTTCGATAATATATACACAGTAGCTTTAGGTCTCCGATGCCTGAAATAAGTTCGAAGATGAATTTTGATCGATTATTTTCTAGGAATTATGCCCCTTTATAACTTTGAAAATTACCACAACTAAGTCGGGTTTCAAATTGCTGGAGCAGCGGGGATATATGGCTACACGTAGCCCTTATAGGCTTAGGATAGTTTGTGCAAAGTTTTGTCTGTCACTTAAGTATTTTCTTGATAGCTAGAATTTAATGTGTTTCTTAATAAATTCTTTGACATTTTAGTATGTAGTGTTATGGTCATTCCACATCACATTGTTGTTTGCTCACATGATATTTCATTTATATTCCAGCTGCACAAAGAACAACAGTAGGATTACCTTCCTGTAGAGACAAGAATCCTGAATATTGTGATGAACTTGGTGCAGATGTATGCTCGTTTTTCCCAGATTTTGCCAAAGAGAACTGTGCCGCCAGATGTGGAATGTGTCCAACTACAACACCGCCATCTGCACAGGGNCCCTTTTTTATTTAAAAAAATTAACAAAATATTCCTCTAAACGCCCTAAAAATTTATTTCTTGTTGGATTTCAATAATATTTACACAATAGCTTTAGGTCTCAGATGCCTCAAATAAGTTCGAAGATGAATTTTGATCGATTATTTTTAGGAATTATTCCCCTTTATAACTTTGAAAATTACCACAACTAAGTGGAGTTTCAAATTGCTGGAGCGGCGGGGATATATGGCTACATGTAGCCCTTGTGGGGTAAGAATAGTTTGTGCAATGTTCTGTCTGTCACTGAAGTATTTTCTTGATAGCTAGAATTTAATGTGTTTCTTAATAAATTCCTTGACATATTAGTATGTAGTGTTATGGTCATTCCACAGCACATTGTTGTTTGCTCACATGATATTTCATTTATATTCCAGCTGCACAAAGAACAACAGTAGGATTACCTTCATGTAGAGACCAGAACCCTAAAGATTGTGATGAACTTGGTGCAGATGTATGCTCGTATTTCCCAGATTTTGCCAAAGAGAACTGTGCCGCCAGATGTGGAATGTGTCCAAATACAACACCACCATCTGCACAGGGAACCAGTATTTACTTATCTTTTTCTTACCTAAGGCCATATTCATCCATTTCTATTAAAAATTGTCAGTGATGAAAGATGTACAGATCCATAAATGGAGATGAATATGTTTTCTGAATTAGCCATCTAGGCAACTGAAAACAGTTTTAGAAGATTTAAGTATTTACTTAGAATTCTTGGTCTTTCAAATTATGTCACCTTTTCTTTGTAACCTGGGCTGCTTTAAAAACACACCAAGGGCGACATTTTGGTTTAAAATTCCACTTTAATACTTCACAAAATCGTACAGATAGTCTGTACTTTCAACCAGTTTGTAAGTAAATCATATACACTAAGGATTCAAAATTTCAGCCTCAGAATTTTCAGAATAACTGCCGTTGCCATGGAAATGAAAAGAATGGCGGGATTATTAAAATTGCTCGGAATGAGATGAAAAGTTACAGGTAGCTTGCCTGTCATGTGTACAAATGATTTTTAGCCTCAGATTTTTCAAAATGGTTACCGTTGCCATTGAAACTTGAAAATACTTGAAAGTGAGAGGTGCTACGAATAGGATGCACAATGTTCGTTTGTGGGACATCTGTAACGCTCTGCGTTACAATAATAAATATTTTCTTACTGGATTTTGATAATATTTAATCAGTAGCTTGAGTTAAAGGAGTGCTCAAGCGAGTTCATAGAGGAGTCATATTCGAACACTTTTGAAAGAGTTGTGCCCCTTTTCAATTTCGAAAATTGACAGATCCTTGTTAGCACTCCAGAAAATTATTTTTTTCTCGCTGGATTTGGATAATATTTATACAGTAGCTTTAGTTCAAGGAGTGCTTAAGTGAGTTCAAAGATTAGTCCTATTTGAATATTTTTGTGCCCCTTTTTAACTTTTAAGATTGAATAAAATATATCCCTGTAAGCGCTCTACAAAATTTATTTCCTGTTAGATTTCAATAATATTTAAACAGTAACTTTAGATCAAGGACTTTTCAAGCGAGTTCAAAGTAAAGTCCTGTTCGAACATTTTTTAGGAGTCATGCCCTTTTTAAGTTTGAAAATTGACAAAAAAAAATCCTTGAAACCGCCCAAGAAAATTTATTTGTCGTTGGATTTTGATAATATTTATACAGTAGCCAAAGATAAGTCATATTTGAACATTTTGGTAGGAGTTATGCCCCTTTTTAATTTAGAAAATTGACAATATATCCTTGTAAGCGCCCTTGTTGGATTTCAATAAGATTTTCACAGTAGCTTTATGTCTCCGATGCCTGAAATAAGTTTGAAGATGAATTTTGATCGATGATTTTTAGGAATTATTCCCCTTTATAACTTTGAAAATTACCACAAATAAGCGGGGTTTCAAATTGCTGGAGCGGCGGGGATATATGGCTACATGTAGCCCTTGTGGGGTAAGAATAGTTTGTGCAATGTTCTGTCTGTCACTGAAGTATTTTCTTGATAGCTAGAATTTAATGTGTTTCTTATTAAATTCCTTGACATATTAGTATGTAGTGTTATGCTCATTCCACATCACATTGTTGTTTGCTCACATGACATTTCATTTATTTTCCAGCTGCACAAAAAACAACAGTAGGATTACCTTCCTGTAGAAACCAGAATCCTGAATATTGTGATGAACTTGGTGCAGATGTATGCTCGTTTTTCCCAGATTTTGCCAAAGAGAACTGTGCCGCCAGATGTGGAATGTGTCCAACTACAACACCGCCATCTGCACAGGGAACCAGTATTTACTTATCTTTTTCTTAACTAAGGCCATACACATTCATTTCTATTGAAAATTGTCCGTGATGAAAGATTTACAGATCCATGAATGGAGATTAATATGTTTCCTGAATTAGCCATCTAGGCAACTGAAAAACAGTTTTAGAAGATTTAAGTATTTACTTAGAATTCTAGGTCTTTCAAATAATGTCACCTTATCTTTGTAACCTGGGCTGCTTAAAAAACACGTCAAGGCCGACATTTTGGTTTAAAATTCCACTTAAATACTTCACAAAATCGTACAAATAGTCTGTACTTTTAACCAGTTTGTAAGTAAAACATGTACCCTACGGATTCAAAATGATGAAAACTTACTGCTTATAGATATAAAAAATGGGGAAAATTATAAAAATAGATATAGATAGGACAAAAAAGCACAACGCTCCAACGATATTCATTACTTATTCAAATACAAAGAATTTATTCGTATGAAAAATGATTAAGGAGCCCGAGTAAACTGCTACACATAATGTTCATGTTTAATATGGACAAAATACTCAGATCACTGGTAAATAAATGATTGAAGACTGACATGCTTGGTAGGCAACTGCGAGATGTCAATAATGTATACCTTTTGTATGAAACTTGCTGCAACTTCTTGGACATGCATGAGGAAGTGAAAAAATTCATAATTGTCATTTTTTCCAGCTGCTGCACCTAATAGTTACCTACTTTTGATGAAGGGCGTGACAGGTATTACCCAGTATCCACCAGGGGTGACCGATTTGTTTGAATTGTGGAACTCTAGTAAGACTATCAACGAGTATCAGCCAGGAGCTAACTCGCTGACACCCAACTTCCCAGGACATTATAAACCAAGCATGTCCAATAACTGGCCATCACTTTGTCTAGATAAGGTAAGATAATCAACGAGTATCAGCCAGGAGTTTACTCACTGACACCTAACTTCCCAGGACATTATAAACCAAGCATATCCAATAACTGGCCATCACTTTGTCTAGATAAAGCAAGATATCATCTACAGATGAACATCGATGGCTCGAACTGTAATAACTCTAACCCAATGGATGTCTTGACACTTTTTCTGGACTTTTTGTTCAAATTAAACACAATTCCACCTCGACAGCCCGAACTGTTTTCATTGATCCCTTGGTCCTTCGAGCTATCGAAGTTCGACTGTACTTCTGAAAGTCTGGTCATGTGACATTGAGAATTTATAATATAGTTACAATTCAAAAATATTTCCCGCCGAAATATGATGTCTGAGAATGACGTACAAATTTTTGATTTGTGACATCAGAATGCAACTTCGATGTATATTTTATCAACCAAGAAGTGAACAAGACAAACAGTCACTTTCTAAATAGGAATAAGTCACCCCTAATTTGATTTGTAAACCTTGTGGAAAACAAAGCAACTTATTTTTGTATAGGACTGTTCCTAGTGTATCAATATCCTGAATAAAGCAAAATGGCCATTTTGGACAAAAGTCCTAAATTGTACACCATATTTGAAATGGATTTATTTTTTATCACTTTCTGAAATGAATTCATGGTATAATTAAGCTTATTATACAGTAATACCATCAATAACAAATTATAGATTCTCATTGCTTCTTGTCTGGATTTTTTTGCCCTATATAACAATATTCATTTTGATTTTAGTTCAGTTAATTTTTCACTTTAATAACATGTAGCAAAAATTGAAATTTGCATGTTTGCCCTTACTTTGCAAAAGTAAGATGAGTAATTATTTGTACATTGGCCTAATGTCTCATAAGTTTGTTACTCGTAAGAATAATATGATTGTTATATTGATATATGATCATAGATTTACTTATAATTTTAGTTGAAATTGTCCATATACAAGAATGGCAGAGAAAAGGCTTACATAGTATTTAATGCGACTGGAGCAGATAAGATGAGTTGGTTTACACCACGGAGAATTATAGATTCTTCATGGATAGATCTGAAATCTACCACAAAACAATATTTCCATATGGCTAAGTATGTAAAAAAATTCACTTTTTGTATTTACAACTACATGCATCTAATTTTTTTTAAACAGAACAATAATATATATGCTTTTACGCTCTGTTACATGTTGTAATGCATCAATGATCAAAAGCCTGATCTAAAAAGATAAATAAAATGTTTTTCCTTCTGAATGCCGAAAGAGCCGATTTGGGGTAGCATATAAAGAAATTTATAAGATTGACTTAAAGACAATTTTCTTTGATATGATCACTTGTCCAGATCTTCTTTCAAGAACTTTTGCAGAAACTTATATGAGTGAACATTACCAGCGACATCTATCCTCTTAAACTCTCATTCCAATTTTAACATGATTTACTTTGTAGAGACCCAGACTTCCTACGTGAGTTCTATGCCAGTCAAAGTGCCGACAAATCTAAATGTGATTCCACAGGATGGATAATGGTATCCACAGCCAACAGATGCTTTATAGAAACAGACAAAAAGCCAGCATTCTACTACGCACCAGGACAGACATATGCAAACTGGTGATACAGTAGGTGTTGCAAATCACAATTTGTTAGAAATTTGCTCATCTTTTTCCCTTTTTAGCCGCTCAGTACAGGCTGTTCAACAGTCCAAGATTTGTGTAAAAATCATATACTTTAATTTTACGACATTTCTGTGAAAGAAATCAAAGGGACTCCTGAAAAATGTCGTTATACTCCCCGCTTTGGTGGGCATTATATAGTGATCATGGTGTCCATCTGTCCGTTCGTCCGTCCGCTATAGGGTACTTTGTGGCAAAATTCCTATACCAAATTGTTAAGTACACATTGCCATTATGCACCATCTATTTGAAAATTTTTTGTTGTAAATATTAGTGAGCTTTGCTCAATTTTTTTGTAGTTTTATTTTATTTTATTATTATTTTCATATTTTTTCGTTCTTTTTTGCATTTTATTTATGTTTCTTCTCTGGATGTTTTGAAAATGTGTTTCAATGTGGTTTGCAGTTTTCATGTATTTTATAGTTCTTATTTGATTCATAGAATGGGCCTTTATTTTTTTTTTAATTTCTTTATATCGAAGATTTCAATTAACTAATTTCAATTGACATCTTGGACCATTTTGATCCTACAATTTATCTTTTCATTTAGTACGAAATATAGTGTATTCTCATCTTCAACGAATTTTATTTTTCACATAAACCTAAAATGGGTCCATTTTTCCAGGGGTCTGGCTTTGACATATAATGGCATATATTTTGTTTCATGGATATCGTTGCCATTTCAACATATTTGGGGGTGGGAGTAAAATAAATGTTAATTTTAGATTGATGAGACCTAGGGTATGTGGGATTGCACACACCTTTCTTTCATTTTAAATGTGTGGATGATTGATTTTGGATTAAATCTTGACTAAGAAATGTATCAGATAAAGATTATTTGTCATTGCCTCTTAATTCGTTAAACATAAATGTATGATTAAATGTCATTACTTCTATTTACAGCCAATCCAGGTGTGGGTGACATTTTCACAATACAAGGACACAGTACATGTAAGATTTTGTTTATGGTCATAAAAAATATAAAGTTAAATCTCTTGACATGATTTTACATGCATGCAAAGTATACACAGCTGTATACTTTGCATGAACGGTCATGTTTTGTAGAGATTTAAACATGTATTTAACACAACACGGATTTTCCAGCACTTTCTCAGTGGCTTCATTTCGAATGACAATTTCATGAAAATTATGCAAATTTCCCAAAATTTTGATTTTGATTTTGGTTCCCAAGAAGTGTTTTTGTAGATAGGTATTTTCCAGAAAGCCCCAAAATTCCAAACCCAATGCATTCAGAAAAATCAATGCATGGAGTCATTCAAGAAGAGTACCAGTAAATATTTATCTTAAAGGAGTTATTATCTGTAGAGAGATGCTTAATTACTGAAGTCGGAAACATTAATATTCAAGGGAATGAAAACAGACATCGAAAGGCTCCGGCGCATTTCAGAACCTTCTTGTGATTTAGTTGACTTATTTCTAAACCAAAGAATAAATTGTTTTTATAAGATAAAATTTTTGCGGTCGTATAATGGTATGGTGCTGTCGTCGTGGTCGTTGTTGTTGTCGTCTGTAGACACTTTTGTTTTTGCTCAATAATTTAAGTTCCTATTGGTCATTCCTTATGAAATTTTGACACAATGTTCCTTGGCACAAGAGAAAAGGCTTGAAAAAGTTTTGGTCATTGTGGCACCACCCATTTTTAAATAGCGGTCATAAAGGGATGTTTTCACATATGTGGCTGTAGAATCTTTATTTTTTATATGATTTTGATAGGGTTTCTTTCAGTGTACTCCTTAGGAAATTTCCAGTCTGTAGTATGTCAAAGGATTTCACATCGCATATACCGTTCATGAGATAAAAGGGGCCCAAAAGGGGGAATTTCAAAATTTGTATATTTTTATTTTTAGTCCTTATGAAATAACTAAATACTGAATTTACTGTGAATTTATTTTCTGCATATGCGCATTTCGACAACTAATGTCTCTTCAGTGCAGATAAAATGTAAACGTTTGGAAGACCAAAAAATCAAATATGTTAAAACACTGATGGAGAACAAATACCCAATATGATCTAAATGTAAAGCCAAAACATGAAACATTAATATTGAGCTGTTTCTTCAGACTTTTGATAACTTGTTTACTTTCCGAGCAATGAGGGGCCAAACGGGGCCAAAATTTCAAACAAGCAAATTACCTGAAATTTTTTTTTCATGGGATTTCAATGTGATTTATTTTTTTGGATTCCTCTCGTTGTAAGCTTTCAGTTGTATGCAAACGGATTTGGCGTAGCTTTTACCGTTTCCGAGCTATAAGGGGTCAAAGGGGCCGAAATTGCAATTTTTAAAAATATGTAAAATCTTTATTTTTTCATCAGATTAAGATGGGATTTTTTCTTGAATTCCCTTTGTTGTAATCTTTCAGTAGTATGCAACCTATTTGGTGTAGCCTTACGGTTTTCGAGCTATAAGGGGTCAAAGGGGCCAAACCCAGCCAAAATTGCATTTGTTCAAATAAAATGTTTTTATCAGATTTCAATTGGATTTCTTCCTGAGATTTCTTTTAATGCAAGATTCAGTTGGTAGGCACCAGATTCTGCATAGCTCTTACTGTTTCCAATAAATTAGGTGTCAAAAGGGCTAATTTTTATTTTCCCTAGTTTGTGTCCAGGTAATTAATTCTTCAAGCTCCTTATTATGTCTATCAGATTACTATGTGAAGCTTTTTACTGTGTCCATATTTATGTATAATTACACTTGTTTTAATTTAAGGGGTCGACATGCTGCGGTCGTATCATGCTGTACTCTGTATAGCACTTATCTTTAAAAGTTGAACAGTAAAGTTACTTACCTTGTTGGTGAATAGATATTTTTATTAAATTATTTTCATTTGGTTTCTACATATTAGAGATTTATTTTGTGAAGTGCAATTTTATCGGGTCAAGAAGGCTTCGTGATTTGATAAGAATTAGTTGAGTTGCTAATGAGATTAGTTGAGTTGCAAATCTCTGATGTTGTATTTCTCTGGGGGAATGTAAACAAATATTATAAAATGTTTTATCATGAAATCAAACTTTATTTTGCAGGTCTAAACAAAGTACAGATACATGTACCAACACAAATTGCACCATGTAGGTATCTTAATTTGGCGGTATATAATTCTGCTATTTGTTAAATACTGTAAAAGGGGTATTTTCATACTGTTTAAATTTTGCGATTTTGATTCCTAAACCTATTCTAAAGGTATTATTTTTTCGATTCTCACATTTTGTTATGTTTGTAATAAAAACAAATGTATGCAAGGGGAAATTTCACGAATATGTGGCACTACTGCCCATCACAAAATTAGGGAAAATAAAGCCCTCGGGAAAATTTCCCATTACTGTATACTCGTACACAAAAAAATAGATTGATAGTCGCTTGATGAGATTAGTATGATTTTATATCATTCTGCAAAAAGTGCTTGGACTGAGGACGAAATCAGAAGTTGAAATGATTTTCCAGGTTTACATAATGTTATATAATAACATGTATATACTGTTATATAATAACAATAAAGCATTGAAATTAAAAAAAATAACGTAGAAATTATGTATATACCCAAGCCGCTAGGCGGTCATGGGCATTAAGGTTTACATTGATCCTTTCGTCCGTCTTTTTGGCTTCCGGATGTTAACTTCAGTATCCTGAATCGGATCAAAACCAAACTTTGTCACATGCTTACTTACTAGCTTTTCAAGAAGTGGTGTAAATGAAATGTGGATATTAAAAAACTCTAAGGATCTGCTTGACATCTTAAAATCGAGATCATTATCACACTGTAACAGCATTAAAACTTTTGACTTTTCCACGTTTTTTACTAAAATTCCCCATGAACAACTGAAATCACGGCTGAAAGATATAATTCATAGATGTTTCTCCCGCAAGAACGGCGAACAAAGATATATTTACATTGTTATAGGCAGAGAACAAGCATACTTTGTGAGATACGACTCAGAATCACAGAAAAAATATACAGAGGAAGAAGTGATTAAAATGTTAGAGTTTCTGATCGACAATATATTTGTCCAGTTTGGAGGACTTGTTTTTCAACAGACTATCGGAATTCCAATGGGCACAAACTGTGCGCCTCTTTTAGTCGATCTATTTCTCCACTCATATGATGCTGAATTCATCCAAGGGCTTCTTAAAAATAAAGATAAAAAACTGGCCCAGTCCTTTAATTTCAGCTTCCGTTATATAGATGATATTTTATCACTAAACAATCCTCGCTTTGGTGATTTTCTTCATCTTATCTATCCAAAAGAGCTAGAAATTAANGACCTTCATCTTGAAATTGACAAAAGAGGTACACTACAAACTAGGCTATATGACAAACGTGATGACTTCACTTTTCCAATAGTCAACTTTCCCTTTCTTTGTAGCAACATTCCAAAAGCACCAGCATACGGAGTTTACATCTCCCAACTCATTCGCTACTCAAGGGCCTGTGGTCGATACAGTGACTACCTTGATAGAGCTCGGTTGCTTACAAATAGGCTACTTAAGCAAGGGTATGTTGCCCATAACTTGAGGTCATCACTACAGAAGTTTTACGGTCGACATCACGATCTTGTGGACCGCTATGAGATATCTGTTTCCCAGATGACAACAGATCTTTCTCTTTGCCAGTAAAGTTTGTTTTTCCTCTACCGGATTTGACTTTACTACTGGAGTAAACATGTTCAACACGGCGGGTGTCTTATAAGAAGCAGGAGATGCTTACTCTACCGGTGCACCTGATCTCACCCATGGTTTTTATTGGGTCCGTGTTGTTCATTTTTGTATATGTGCGTGTCTTCATTTTCTTTTCTGTGTCATGCTCATGTTATGTCTTCGTTTTTTTTGTCTTTCCGACGTTGCCATTGTCCTTGGATTGTTCTTTTTAGACTGACGGTTCGGTTCTCACTTACTTTACCACCTAAGACAGTAACCTATCAATTTCGGGGTTGGTACCCCGAAGGTTAAGATCGCAGTTTCTAAAAATAGACTAAAATTTGAATAAAATTTTGGTTTCCGGATGATAACTTAAGTATCCAGCTTTGGAACAAAACCAAACTTAATCACATGCTTACTTATAAACCCAAGACATAATCCTATCGATTTCAGGATTGGTACCCCCAAGATCAAGGTCACAGTTGCTCTAAATAGTCTAAAATTTCAATAAAAGTTTGGTTTCCGGATAATTACTTGAGTATCCTGCATTTGATCAAAACCAAACTTAGTCACATGCTTACTTATCACTTAAGACACAACTGTATTGATTTCGGGGTATGTACCCCAAGGTCAAGGTCACAGTTTCTAACAAGAAGACTAAAATTTCAATAAAATTTTGGTTTCCGGATGATATGTTGAATGTCCTGCATTGGATGAAAACTTTACTTTGTCACATGCTTACTTTTCATTCAAGACACATACTTATCGATTTTCGGGTTGATAGTCCGAAGGTCAAGCTCATAGTTGCTAAAAATAGAAAAAAATTTCAATAACATTTTGCTTTCCGGATGATAACTTGAGTATCCTGAATTGAATAAAACCCAAACTTGGTCACATGCTTACCTATCACGCGAGACATAAAAATATCGATTTCAGGAGTGGAATTTCCTAAGTCAAGTCAGAGTTGCTAAAAATAGATTATTATATCACAAAAGATTGTTTCTCATATTATTCACTCTGCATTGTATAAAAAGAAAAAAAGTTTCAATGGTTATTTACCACAGGAGATAGATCTTCTTTTATATTTGTTTGATATAAACATGATAAATATTGAACATAGTTATACCTGTAATAATTTTGGGGTTTTGATTTCAAGGAGGCTAGGCATCCGTGTCCCGTGGACACATTCTTTTAATTTTTTAGCTCACCTCGCGGTGTGAGGGTGGTTTATGAGTAACCCTACAATTAGCATCTCCATCTTGTTATGAAGAATGTTTTAAGTCCATTCCTTCTTGCTGACATGTCCCACATCAAACATGTTCGTATGTATGATTTGATATGTTTTTTGGAATGACAACTGCAATGAATGCTTCGGATGCTGTCTGTGAGCTTCATTTTACTCTTAAATGAATCTGCTAGGAAGAATGATTATAGTAAATTACTGTTTACTGACATGTTCAACATGTTATAATACTGTGCCACAAGGTGAGCTTAGCAGATTGTGGCTTCTTTCTTTGATTATTTTGTAGAGTTCAGCGTAATATTTTTTTTGAAAAAGGCTGTAAAGTTTTGAAATTTAAGCCTCCAAAAATTGTACCTGGAAATTGAAATCACAAATTTCAATATTATAAGGTTTGGGAATATTGTCATGAGAAGAATTTTATATTGCGCGTGCTTGTGGGTGCAATATGTATTCAACGAGGGATAACATTGGCTATATTCATGCAATAACCCTTTATTGTTTAGCAAAGCTAAAATTTCTGTTAAAAAGGGATTTTTGTTTTCATCATGAAAGCGAGGACATATTTGCACTAGTGCAATATTGAAATTCATTGCACGCTTACATTTGGTTGCTTTCTTAGGGAAATATTATGTTGCTTTACAATAAAGTGTTTCATTCAACAACAATTGCTGTACATACTCTTATCTTGTACGTCATTAGATTGTGCAAGTTTGGGCTATTAGAGTGAATAACTGGTATTGCAGATTAACAATAAATATAGATTATTACATGGTATTTTTCAGATCACGTCCTTTATCAGCCCAAGGTCCTTATATCAGCTCGAGAGCCGATGGGCTCGAGGGATGATATATGACCGAGTTCTGATGAAGGACGTGATATGAAAAATGACATGTAATGATGTTTTTATCAGAATCAAAATTCACAGTAACTTCGGTATTGAGTTATTTATCATATACTCCAACTTTAGAAAAAAAATCAGTTAAATATATTCTCTGCACACATATTATTATTAGTATCCTGAGACTGATCCAGGTTTACTGCAATATCGGTATTTTTAATACTTAAGTTGACTTATTTTAAGCACGTGAATTGGGTTCTTATAAAGGAGAAGTTAATACATATAATAGCTGTAATTCTCTAATGATATGTCAAGATTAAACCGGTTTTGACCCGTTGGATAAATTTTCTTTATTCAACATATGTTGAATAAAGCCCCGTGCTATTTCCCGCCAAATCTATTCGGAATACAGTTCTCGGTCTTTATCATTGATCATTAGAGAAAAAGATTACACCACTTAATCCCGATTATTACCATATTTTATCCACTCTCGATAGTTAAATTTAAAAATTTTAAAATGCTCGGCAAGCCTCGCAATTAAAATTTTAAAATTTAACTATCTCTAGTGGATAAAATATGGTAATGAACGGGATCTTGTGGTGTAATCTATATATATAGCCTATAATACAGAAATGACAGTTTTCTGGGTGTTAATGGCATAAAAAATCTACAAATTCCTGATTCACTAGATTTCACTGTTTATTATATACCTTGGGTTATTTTGTATGTTTAAATTCTTATAATTTTAAATTGAAATATATGTGTAATGGCAATAAAGTATTGAAGATGGACTTAATAAAAATATACTTTTCAAAGTTATTCAATCAATTACAGATATATTGTAATTATTTTTTTTTTCATTTTTAGCATTTTTTGTGGTCAGTCTCGTGCAATAGATATTGTTGATTTCAGTTTCGACGGAGTTGACAGGAAATCGGTATTCCTCTGATAGAAACACAGCAAAGCTATTTTTGTTACATTTCATATTTAAATAATTTATAAATCTCTCAGAACAATTTCACACCTTTCGAAACAATGCATATCGGGTCTTCAGGCAAATATGAGATTTAGCCTATTTGTATTCAACACTAAACAGACGGCAAAAATTGCTCGATGAAGCTCCTGTGGCCTCTGTTTCTAAGCCTTATAATCAAATATCATTTTCAAAGACAGTTTACATATATTGTTTAATTTATACAACAGAATCGTATGCAATGTTTCTCATTTTGGCGGAAATACAAGAACTTGCATGTGATAAAGCTTCCGAGATGTTACGGAAAGGCATGTGATAAATTCCGGAAGTACGCTTGATAAAGCTTTATCAGCCCACTTTCTGTTACGAGCACATATTTTCATGCTTTATATTGAGGTGAAAATTTGCTGTTAGTTAGTCTGTCGTTAAATCAGCCCGAGAGCCGTCAGGCTCGAGGGATGATTTAATGACCGAGGGCTGATGAAGGATGTGATATGAAAAATGACGTGTTATGATATTTCTATCATAAACTTCAACTGTAAAAGAAATTTTCAGCCGAAAAAATATATTAATTCTTATAAAATGCAGTATAAAAATTTTGTTAGTATACTTTATTTAATATAACGATATCGTGTACAACACTTATCGTTTTTACGAAAATACACGAACTTGCGTGTGATAAAGCTTCCGAGTTGTGACGGAAAGGCATGCGATAATTACCGGAAGCATTTGATAACACTGTCATATCAGCCCGTTTCGTCATTTGTTGTTGAAATTATCTAGGGGTAAAATTTATATTTTAACTAAGTATATGATAACATAACTTATATTTCTTTTTAGCTTCTGGCTGTCTTTATAAAGGAACTGTGTATCATCAAGGAGAAGATTGGCAGGATGGTTGTGATTACAATTGCACATGTGACAACGAAAAACAGGGACATTACACATGTAACACTCTGTAAGTCAAAGTATCATCTTCGAAATTACACATGTAACACATTAAGTCAAATAATCTTCAGGGACATTACACATGTAACACACTGTAATTAAGGGAAATTATAGATGTTACACTCATAGTCAAATCATCACTAGGGACATTACACATGTAACACTATGTAAGTCAAATTATCATCAGGGACATTACACATGTAACACACTGTAAGTCAAATTATCACCAGGGACATTACACATGTAACACTATGTAAGTCAAATTATTATCAGGGACATTACACATGTAACACTTTGTAAGTCAAATTTTCATCATGAAGCTTACCTGTCAAGTCTCGTGTTTTGGGTGTGGAGTCATGTTGTCCTAACAATAAAATAAATTTCAAATAGAAAAATGGTCTTTTCATGAAAAAAACAGAAATATGGGGTGATCAATGATGTTCTTCTGTATATTCTTTCGTACAACGTGTTCATTTTCCATAAAGTTCTACTATAGGCCCTGCAGTGAAATCAAATTTTCAATTGAGGTCACAGAAATGAAAGCAAATTATATATGATTAGCTTTATACGACAACTGTGTCTCATATTCCTTGTAATGACCACATGAAATGCTCTCAGAATGCACCATTTTGCAACTCTGTTTAGATCAAACCCCGCAGTACGTCACATAATCATCCGGTACATTACGAATGCAACACATGGTAAGTCGCATAATCATTAGGTACATTACACATATAACACATTGTAAGTCGCACAGTAATCAGAAACATTACACATGTAACACTTTGTAAGTCGCACAGTTATTAGGAACATTTCACATGTAACACTTTGTAAGTTGCATAATTATCAGGAACATTACACATGTAACACATTGTAAGTCACACAGTTCTAAGGAACATTACACATATAATACTTTGTTAGTTGCACAGTTATCAGGAACATTACACATGTATCACTTTGCAAGTCGCACAAAAATGGCACAATTATCAGAAACATTGCACATGTAACACTCTGAAGAAAGTCGCACAAGTATCAGGAACATTACACATGTAACACTTTGTAAGTGGCACAATTATCAGGAATGTTACACATGTAACACATTGTAAGACGCACAATAATTAGGTATATTGCACATGTAACATGCTTCAAGTCAAATTATCAATAAAGGGCATTACAAATAAAACACAGTGCAAGTAAGTTTTTCCCCAGGAACCTTACATATTTAACTGAAATTCAATTTATAATTATGCACATTACATATGTAACCCCCTGTAATGAAAATCATCATTACTTTTGATATAATTAGTAAGGGACACAAAATGAATCTCGTGTTGTATCATAAGCTAAATCTGTGCTTTTATAAGAAGAAATCAAAGGGCCTACTGTGGAAGTACTTTTATTCCTGACACATTTTTCGTGCTTTTCATTAAAAAAAACATTATTTCGTTGGTATCTAAACATGCTAAATTCGAGGTTTTGAATTCAGTCCATTAAAACTCTAGGACAAAATGCACTTCGTTGGAAACTTAATTTCCACAAAATCCACAAAAATTGGAACCTCACGAAAAACAGTACTTTCACAATATGTAAAAAACCTTTTTACCCCCCCCCCTTTCCGCAACACAATGCAGGGATACGGTACTACTGACTGTCTACCACTTTGTAAACACTCTAGGAATTTATTTGTCATTGGATTTGGATAAAATTATATCTTCAGTAGCTCAAGGATGCTTAAAGCAAGTTCGAAGAAGAGTCTTTGTGGATTAATGTTATAAGATTTATGCCCCTTTTTAACTTTAAGTACTTGAAAGTGAGCTAGCCTTTTTTTGGTTTATGACAGGTGTCCAGTGTATGAACATCTACCACCAACATGTTCTGTAGAGAAGAAACAAGGCCAATGTTGCGGCATGGTCGTATGTGATGGTCCAGTTACTGATGGATTTACAGCACCTCCAAGTAAGTGCAGTTAAACACCCAACCAAAGCTAGTACATTGGATTTTGTTAAAGGCGAATTTTCTTTAAATGCAATTTTAACCTCTTTGTCTATAAAAATCTGTATATTTCATTAAAAAATTTTTCTAAGTCTAGACAACAACCCATACAATGTATGTAATAATTAAAGGTGCTTGTTCAAACATTTTTTTTAGCTTACCTGACTATGCCAGGATTAGCTTTTGCCATCACTTGGCGTCCGTCGTCAGTCGTCCGTCTGTCTTTAACTTTTACTTCAAATATCTTCTCCTCTGAAACCCCTTGGCCAATCGGAACCAAACTTGGTCACAATAGTCCTTAGATGGTCCCTTCCAAGAAAGGTATCCGACAGGTCGGTATCTCATCCAAGATGGTCGCCAGTCGGAACATAGTTTTAACATTGGCCCCTTTGGAAAAGACATTAAGAGATCTTCTTCTCAGAAACTACTAGTCCGATTATAACCAAACTTAGTTACAATTGTCCTTAGATGGTCCCTTCCAAAAAAGGTATCTGACAGGTCCATACCTTAGCCAAGATGGCCGCCAGCGGGAACATAGTTTCATCATTGAACCCTATTGAAAAGACATTCAAAGATCTTCTTCTTAGAAGCTAATATTCCAATTATAACCAAACTTAGTCACAATTGTCTTTAGATGATCCCTTCCAAAAACGATATCTGACAGGTCCGTAAACTAATCCAAAATGACTGCCAGCGGTAACATAGTTTTAACATTGGACCCTTTGGAAAAGACATTCAAAGATCTTCTTCTCAGAAACTATCAGTGCAATTATTATCAATCTTAGTCATAATGGTCCTTCAATCGTCCCTTCCAAAAAAGGTATCCGACAGGTCCGTACCAAATCCATTTAGATGGCGGAACATGGTTTTAAAATTCGACCCTATGGAATCGAAAAGACATTCAAAGATCTTCTCAGAAACTACTGGTCCAATTAAAACCAACTTAGCCACAATGGTCCTTAGGTGGTTCCTTCCAAACAAGAAATCCGATAGGTCCATACCTCATCCAAGATGGCCGCCAGCGTGAACATAGTTTTAACATTCGACCACATGGAAAAGACGTTCAAAGATCTTCTCAAAAACTACCAGTGCAATTATTACCAAACTTAGTCACAATCGTTCTTAGATGGTCCCTTCCAAAAAAGGTATCCGGCAGGTCCGTACCTCATCCAAAGATGGCTGCCAGCAGGGAACATAGTTTAACATAAGACCCTATGGAAAAACAATCAAATATCTTCTCAGAAACCACATGTCAAACTAAAACAAAACTTAGTAGTAATGGTCCTAAAATGGTCCCATTCAAGAAAGGTATGCGGCATGTCAGTACCTCATTCACGATGGCTGCAAGCGGGGAACATAGTTTTATCGTTGGACCCTATGGATTTTAAGGGGAACCCCTGCCCAAATTTTTATTTGAATTGTGGTCTGATATGGGTTGAAATAGATGATGGGAGCTTTCAGTTGTAATAGAAACCAAACAAGAAAACTGAAATTAAAATAAATATGTTCTGTTTTCAGAAATATATAAACACTAGTTAATAAGGAGAACCCTGCTCAAATATTTTTTAAAAGGGGCTTGTTTTGATTTTAGCAATAACTATTAACTAGATTATAAGGGAAACTCCTTGCAAAATTATTTTTGAAAGATGGTCTGAAATGGGCCAAAATAGAAAAAAATATTCAAACACATTTAAAGATCCTATCTGAAACACCTTGTCCAAAAAGAGCACAATGGTACTTTGATGGTACCTTCCAATAAAGATATCCGGGAGGAACACACCTCATCCAATATGGCTGCTAGCATTAAGATGGTTTATATTGGATTCTTTTAAAAGAATAAGGTCTCTGAAACCACTGATCAAATTGGAACCAACCTTGATCACAAAAGTCCTCTGGTGGACCCCTTCAAATATGCGTTTGTCATGTTTTCATCAAATCCAATGTAGCCCCCCAGCATGGAACATAGTTTAACATTGGACCCTTATAGAAATGCCTTTTATCTATGTCAGCCATGGTCCAGGTGAGCGATACAGGCTCTTGAGAGCCTTTTGTTTTTTTAATTTGGAACAACCGTTACACAGATTTTTGCTCCAATAATAAAATTTTTCTCTCTAATTCAAGTGTTAATTTATCAAATCACTTTATTTTTGCTTCAATAATAAAAACATTCTCCCTCATTTTAAGTCTTATTTGATCCATTCACATTTTTTCACTTCAATAATAAAATTATTCTCTATCACTCAAGTCTTACTTGAGCAATTCACAGGTTTTTTTGCTCAAATGATGACAGGAACAAGTATCAGTCAGCAACTATTCAGCAATATATGTGAACTGCTAACAGTAAAAAAAATGAGTGCAAACATTCATACATCTGTCAGAACAATCAGTAAATATTACTCTGAATTTAACATCTTACTTTTAATTATGGTTCATACGTGTCATTCAGGATTATTGAACCTGTTCAACAATAGGAAAATAAAAACTACTTACAACTTTTATGAACCGGTTAAATAATTGGTTTATAAACTAAAACATCAGTCAGCCAATTGACAAGGGGTTCCAACCTAATTGGTTGGAGCAAAATCGTTTGTGTTTGAGTTTAAGTTACTAAGAATGTTTAAATTGCTAAAAATGTTTCCTTTCGGCAAAGACTTTATAAATTCACCCTTTTCACTCAATATTTGTTCAAAATATGTTAGATTTCGAAAGCTATTGAAGAAATACATCAACGACCTACATTTTGAACTTGAGCGATAGTTTCGAAACGGTTTTTCTTCGATAACTTTTGAAATCTTTAATATTTTGAACAAGTATTGAATGAAAAAGATTTAATTATATTATAATTGCCAAAAAGAAACTTTTTTATTAACTTAAATGCTCTTCATAACCCAAATTGATACAGAAACGATTAATAACTTTTGAAATCTTTAATATTTTGAACAAGTATTGAATGAAAAAGATTTAATTATATTATAATTGCCAAAAAGAAACTTTTCTATTAACTTAAATGCTCTTCATAACCCAAATTGATACAGAAACGATTTTGCTCCAACCAAATTAGAACTTCTCCCTGATTAAACCACTATTTAAAATACTGGTTAACAGGTTAAAATGCTGGTTAACTGATTGAAATACTGGTTGACTGGTTAAAATATTGGCTAACTAGTCAATACGGATGCGTAGGCTAAATACCTGTTTACTCTCCGGTTAATATACTGGGAAACACATCAGAAAAAAAACAGTTAATAGGTTAAAATAGTATGTGACTTGTTAACTGGTCACCGAAAGATATAAAAACCAGATCACTATTTTTACAATTCATTTGGCTCTGACGACAGCCCACAGTAGCACTCAAACCGGTCAGGCTCATAGTATATTAACCAAGTAGTTCAAACAGGGCTTTCTACACTACCCCAGGAAAGTGCTATCTTCATTCTCGATGACTGTAGGTAACTGTATACAGATTTATGATTTGAAAAAAAATACTGTATGGTTGTAAAATTTAGCAGTTTATTAAATTTCGCGCTATTCGCGTTTAAAACAATGAGCGCGAAAATTTATACCCACGAATAGTTTACTGCAGACCTGAGTTTAAATTAATGTAACTTCTTTAACTGAAAATCAATGAATATAAAACCCCGCAAATAAATCTAACACTTAAAACTGAGAACATTTCATACTGCGAATATAAAGGCCTATACAGCAATAATCATTTGCTTTTTCTGTATTTTAGATACCTGTTTCTATAAGGGACAATATTATGGTCAGAATGATACATGGATTGACGACTGCAAATATAAATGTACATGTGCTCAGGCTTCCTTAGGATTCTACAGATGTAGGGAATTGTAAGTAGATGTAGAGTCTGATTCACGTATAAATATTAATCTACATGTGCTCAGGCTTCTTTGGGATTCTCCAAATGTAGGGAATTGTGAGTAGATGTAGAGTCTAATTCATGTATAAATATAAATGTACATGTGTCACAGCCTATCTTGGGATTCCACAAATTCAAGGAATTGTAAGTAAATAGTGAGATTGATTATCGTAATTTAAATCATCAAAATTGCGGTTAATTGTTTGGATGCTATTAACCTAGCCAATATCTTGCAACACAGAAATGTAAAAAACAAAATGCCTCCACATTTGAAACACACATCAGTCCCGATCATTTCGTACCCCTATACTTAACCAGTCGCGTCTAAAATTTTCAACCATAAGCTTGTATTGCAAAACCCTACCAGCGACGACCTCAAGTCTAAACCACCCGATTGTTCATGTTCTGACTCGCCATACAGATATATTTGCTGTGGTCACGTAATAACGGGAGATTTGAGTCTTTCTGTGATGTCCTTGAAAAAGGGCCTAAATTCAATTCAGTGAACCACGTTCAATCAACTAAAAACAAAATTGAAAACTTTTTATTGATGCTGTAGAGTACTACGCCAGAAAATGGATTCAGGGCATATGATACAGTTACAGGGGAAATAATAACGTTGTTATGCGAATTGGTAACGTTTCCCCGATTTTCGTGACGTCGCTCAAAACATGGTCGTGAATTCGCGGGAAAAGGACAGTACTAGTTTGAAATTACGGCGAAATGCATTATCCAGGATCTTACTCACAACACATCTGTTAAATTAATATACAAGTAAAATTTAGCAACGCTTTATTATTGTATTCACGAATAGATCTTAAATTTTGCACCTAAATAAATGTCATATATGGTTGAAGGTTCCGTAAAACGTTGAAATGTACTGATGCAATGCGAATGATGGACTGTGCATTTGAACCAGTCACACAACTGTCGACATCGTTTTGTTAGGGTGTAGCGACTAAGTCACTATTTTACAAAGGTAATACATCAAGATTGGTTTAATTTACAAGGCATTAAACTGGTAAGACAGATGGTAAACTGCCCAGTCTATCTTCTGTACCTTCTAGGATAAAATGTGCATTGTATGTTGTTTTTATTTTCTTTTTTTTGTCCTTTAATTACGGCAATTCAGGTTACAACTTCATTGTCCTAATTTTCCGTGCAGTAAGACCTGAATAAAACACTAAATAATGGAACTACAGAAACTCCGGCATGCATATAAAAGAGACAAAGTTTTCTCACATTTGAGACAAGCCAGTACCAATTTTAGCCGTTTGAGATATCCTTGTCTCAACCCACGGGTGAGATAAGAATTTTACGTGCGGAAATACATTATGACGTTATCGATGTCATAGTAAGTTGCTTAGACATGGCGGACGCCAACTAGAGTCTGGTTATACAGAAACTTGTATTTTGTTAGAAAAACAATCAAACACCATTGAAAATGCAAGATTAAGAAATCTTAGACACCCTCGGGTAATATTTCAATGGTTCTCTGACTCGGTAAGCATTGTCAGATAAATATTGAAATCTTACCCTTGGGTGTCTGAGATTTTCCGATCTTGCACTTTCAATGGTGTTACATTGTATTATTCTACTTTTGCAGACTTGAATAAAAACAAACAAATAAACATAATGATTATTGCTTTGATATTGTTTTTATTCAAGTCTGCAAAAGTAGAATAATACAATCTAACACCATTGAAAGTGCAAGATCAGAAAATTTACATTATATCGGATTTTCGTGAAAAAATCAATATGGGATCTATACTGTATCGTATGCCCTCAAGCGTGAACAAGATGAAGACCTAGTTTATGTCCGTATATTCAGTTCATTCAGTTTCATTTTTCGCAGTTGACTCAGTCCTGTTGTTCACTGAATTTTACTGTTGTTACAACTGTTTTTTTATTATCACATTGGCTATAGAGTGAAGGTTTGGGCCCAATAAAACTAGTTTAACCCCGCCGCAGCAGGTTTGTGCCTGTCCTGAGTCAGGAAAGTTATTAAGCCATTATGTGTCTTGTCTGTTTTCTAGTTTGTTTACTTAATGTCTATAGGAGTCTAGGATGGTGTTTAATTTACTGAAGTTGATTACTCTTTATTTAGGGGCCGACTCAGACCTGTATGGGTTTTCCTCACTATGGTGGCTTTGAGTCGTTATTACTCCCCATTGGGTCGTTGTCTCTTTGAAACATTCCCCGTTTCCCCTTCTTTCTTTATTAGGATTGGTGTCAGAAGAGAAAGATTATTCTGATGGCAAATTATCTTCCCGGAAATGCGATCGACGATTTTCAGTCGAGACATGTCAAGGACTCCAGCAATTGGAGTTAGACGAACAAATATTGGCTCAGATCCAGAATGTCATGGGGAACATGTATTTGCATCGGGACTGAAATGCAAACTTCTCAAATTTTTCAGCTGGACACTGTTGGTAAAGCAATAGACGCGTTCAGAATTTCATGGAAGGAGATAATAGGATATGCCCTCCCACACTTCTCCCAAATAGGTTGAACTATGTCCAAAGTAAAAAAAGGGGAAAGCAACCCTGATTAAGGTAGCCCAGTCATGGTATTCCATTATGCTAGAATCGATAATTCAAGATTCATTAATGTTGCCGACGTTTCATATCTTGTCAAGGCATCCAGGAACCACATCTACAACATGGACTCTTGCCCTAGTATTTGGAAGGCATCAGGGAACACTACCGTTCAATTAGCCTATCAAAAAAGCTTGGTAGCCAGGAACTTGGTTGGCTTAAAAACGAAAGTTCCTGGGATAAGTGGGTTAGCTGGTGAAGTGAAAGGGAAATTGATGATGTTCAAGCCAATTGAATTTAAGTAACGACACTGTTTCATGATGATCTTCAGTACAGAACTATAATAACATATCGGTAATGATGATTTAGCTTTGGGTAAATATCCCTTATAAAATAATTAGACGCATGCATGCAAGCCATTTTCAATCAAAGAACACTCATGTCCAAATATCAAGATTCCCTTACTGGGTGGATTAAGGCTGTGAGGTCAATGATTGTTAAACGAATCAATCAGCTACGAAGGTCAATAAGAACTGAGGCATCCTTAATTTTAAAAATGATGATGCGTCCATTTACTTGTCATCCATTCATACCAAGTATGTCGCCGTTCCTGCCGAAAAGGCCCTAATAATATCATTTATATTTGAAAAAAAACACTACATCAATTGTTTAAAGAAAGAACTAGGCCATCCAACTTACGCAGCTACTACTCTGTCAAAGGAGGGGATATTACATAACCATAAATCTGTTTTGCTTTCCTTTGGAATTTCTACCAAGGATGAAGACACAGGTCTCCCTTCTTTGTACTGGGTACCAAAATTACATAAATGGCCATACAAAGAACGATACATTGCTTGATCTGTCAAATGTTCTACAAAATCTATATCTAAGTTGCTAACCTCGATCTTGGCAGCTGTTAAAAGTGAGCCTTCAAAAATACTGTGATACTTGCTTTTCAAGAAGCGATGTAAATCAAATGTGGATTTTAAAAAACTCCAAATATCTACTTGACATCTTAAACTCTAGATCATTATCACACTGTACCAGCATTAAAACTTTCGACTTCTCCACACTTATCACTACCATTCCTAATGAACTTTACTACTCTTTACACTCTTTATGCTCTTTACACTTTACACTACCATTCCTAATGAACAACTGAAATCTCGGCTGAAATGTTTAATCATAGAATGTTTCTGACGTAAGAACGGTGAACGAAGATATGGGTACAATATTTTAGGTAGCGAACAAGCCTAATTTGCGAAAAATGACTCCGAATCGAAGGAAAATATACAGAGGAAGAAATGATTAAAATATTAGAGTTTCTGATCGACAATATATTTTTCCAGTTTGGAGGGTTTGTTTTTCAACAGACTATCGGATAATCTATGGCAACAATGAGCACATCTCCTAGTCGATCTGTTTCTCCATTCTTATGAGGCTCAATTTATCGAAGGGCTTCTTCAAAACAAGATAAGAAAACTGGCACAATCCTTCAATTTTGGCTTCCGTTATATAGATGGTATTTTGTTACTAAACAAACCTCGCTTTGGTGATTTTCTTCATCTGATCTACCCAAAAGAGCTCGAAATTAAGGCTACTACAGATACTTCCAAATCGGCCTCATTCCTTGACCTTCATCTCGAAATTGACAACAAGGGTAGATTTCAAACTATACGACAAATGCGACGACTTCACTTTTCCAATAATCAACTTCCCTTTTCTTTGAAGCAACATCCCAAAAGCGCCGGCATACGGACTTTATATCTCCCAGCTCATTCGCTATTCAAGGTCCTGTGTTCGATACAGTAACTTCCTTGATAGAACACGGTTGCTAACAAATAGGCTACTTAAACAAGGGTATGTTATCCAAAACTTTAAGTCAGCCCTCCAGAATATTTACGGTCGACATCACCGTCTAGTGGACCGCAGTGTTTTTCTCCAGATGAATGGCTGAAAACATTTTGCACATTAACCCATTTTTTATTCCATGAATGTCTTCTAAAAGGTCAATTTAAGAACCTGACAATTATTTTTAAGAAATTTTTGACATAAACTCCTATATAGATTTTAGACAAATAAAGTGCTGAATTTTACATTAATGGAAAATCCAAAGGAGTTCATTTCCCGCCGAATTTGTAATGTCTTGTATCGCAGGTAAAAGCACATGGACCTACATGTATATATTTCTATTTTCTTTTTCATTTTGTCTACAATGCATAATCAATTAAAATTGGTTTGAAGAAATCTTTGACATTAACATCTGGAATAAGCCTCCTTCAACATGTTCAAATATATTATGTGGTTTTTTACTCATTTTTCCATTTATGTTGATTGAGGATATCACTAAATTTAAGCCGAGATTGCTGTTGTTTAGCAACATTTACAAAGAAAATAAAACATTTCTTTTTGTTTCAAATTCAAGATATATACATTGAAGCTTTTTTTGGCCTGGCAAATTTACAGGTCACTGTGTAATTAATTTATATACCGGAAAGGGGGCCAATTCGCGATAATATCAATTAGAATTAGTTGACACCTTTTGCAGTTGGTCAGTGATGCAGAATTCTCTGTCTTTTTCCATAGCATAACATGTAAAATATTTTGCCCATTATCATCCACTTTTCACATTATATTCTACAAGCATATACCTTTAAAGAAATCCAGACGAAATTTCAAGAAACTGACATTACCCCTTCACTCTATTTTCAAAAATCCTTTCGTAAAATATTACAAATTTCTATACAAAGGCTAATAAAAACCTAGAAATGGACATTTCCTGTCATTTTTTTTTTATTCATTGTATCTCAAAATTAAGCGCATGAACCTATTATGTTTTCTTTTATATTTCAACCTTTCATTGAGTCCTACTAATGCAGTACATTTTTTATGAAATTCTCATTACTTTCATTCAAGGGTAGCAACTACCTAAATATGACGTATTATATATCTGTCAGTCAATTATGACATCACAATGAAAAGGTCGAAAGAAAAACCATTCGACCTTAAAATCAAGTCAATTCCGCATCTAACTCATTTTTCACAATATGCACCAATCGAATGAGATGTGTATCTTTAGGATATAGTGAGGTGTCGATTTTGAAATTTGTTATGCGGATTTCTCAGGTTTTATTTTTTTTATTCCTATATACAATGCATGTTTTACTATGGAAAGAGCATTTTCTTGCCATGCTCGAATTGTGAATCATCTTTAAAGCAAGGTCGATAACCTATCAGTATTTTAGATAAATGTGTCCTTTAACAACGATCTTCCCATCAATTTTATCAATTTAAAATCGTAGATTTTCCTACATTCACCATACTTCATCCTTAAGGAGAAAATTTGAAGTATTAACTTGATATTTTGCATATTGCTATATCTAGATTGGTAACATTTTATGGTTTGATTATACGTCAGGTTGATAAATTATTCTCGACAAAGGGTTAAGGCTGTTATACTTGTAATTTTGTCAAGGTTTCAGGCACTTTTTATGACAATTGTTTATGTATATATATATATATACTTTGACTAAAGCTTTATTAGATAAATAATTACTAGAGAGTAAGATTTCAGTCTTGTTATTATATTCTTGCCAGCAATACTTGTTTTTTTTTGTTTGTTTGTTTTTTTTTCTTGTTTTTTTTTCTAATTTCTTACATTGGCTCAGTGGCAGATCCACATAATTTGCGTAATTTTGCAGTAATCGAGCAAAGCGAGGGACACAGTTCAACAGGGTGTCTGGGGCCACCTCAAGCTATGCTGCTTCAAAAATTCTAAAAGGGCGGGCCCATCTGCCCCCCCCCCCACACAAATACACTACTGTGAATATTTTTGTTCCTCCATTGTAGTGCTAGATATAAACCGTTCTATTGGCTCCGTTATGTTGACAATATTGCCATTAATTAGACTAAATGTAAAGACAACCAAACATACTCTCTTTCAACAGCGCAATGAATTTCATCCAAGCATAAAATTTATATCCCAGACATCATCAGAAAATAGTGTTACCACCTTCAAAAAGAGGTGCATGATATTAGATCCTCATTTCAAGACAATGGAATGGGACACCAGTTTTTATCTGAAGACAATAATATACTCTCATTTAGCAGGACATCCGAAACATGTTATGCGAAGAATTCCGTACAGCCTTAGTGGGACACCCGAAACATGTGATGCGGGGAATTCCATACAGCCAAGGTCTCCGAATCAAACGTTTTACAAAAACTAGATCAAACATATAGGGTCTGTAAGTCTCGTCATGTGATCCGAGAATTCAAGATAAAATTGAAATTCGAAAACGTTTCCCGCCAATATATGACGTCGTAGGATTATGATGTTGGACTTTTTTGTTTGAAAGGTCATATTTTTACATGAAAATGTAACTTCCGGGTACAACTTCTGTACCCGGAAGTTCCAAACATAAACGAGACTTACAGACCCTATTGTAGATGACTATAGAAACTTAGCTCGGGGATACAACAACTGATACAAGAACCAATAAGGTCTGTAAGGGCCTGTTCACACTACAAAAGTTAATCCGGATTAACTCAGGTAAAAACGGCTTAATCCACATAACGTTCACACTGCAAAAGTTAATTCGGATTAACTTAATCCACAATGTCACGTGTATTTCAACTAAAAACTGGTCAATGTGAACGTAACGTTCTTGATCAACTTAATCCGGATTAAATTAATCCAGATTAACTTAATCCGGATTAACTCCAGTGTTTCATTTGACCAAAACTTGTAAGAAAAACATATGACGTTTAAAGCAAAAAAAAAATGAACGTCACAATCGTGCAACGTCATATTTTGGCGGGAAACGTTTTAAAATTGCAATTTCATCGTGATTTCTCGGTGTCACATGACAAGACTTACGGACCCTATTGAGAAAAAAATAAAATGAAACTGTTCACCGAAATAATCACTACAGAGAAAAGGATCAGTTTGTGAAAAATTGTTGTATATAAAGCAAAGTGTAAAAATGATGTGGACGAAAGTGTTTTCTCGCATGTCCTGTTACAAGGTGATATACGTATTTTCTTATTTTATCCTCGGCAAAGGAGTGCCGTCTGAAAATTTTCACTTTTTCCACTCAGTTATATATGTTTAAAATTTTATTTCCTACATTTTGAATTAGTTGGACCCCATGTCCGACTGCTAAATAGATCTATGTATTTTGTCTATTTTGATTAATTGGTTAGTTAGAACGAAACTTGGTCACAAAAGTCCGTTGGTGGTCCTCTTTAAAAAATCAGATATCTCCTTCAAAGTGCAATGCCAAATGAAATCAGATTTTGTATCAAGAGTCCTTTTTGTCATTTTCATGAATTGCTCTATAGGTCCTCATCCTATCTAAGATATCTAACAGCGGAGGACATAGTTTCACACTAAACTCTGCATATATAGGAAACCATTCAAATATTTTCTCTCTTGTATTTACTTTGCAATTAAGTACTAAACTTAGGCACGATAGTATCTATTTGGTCTCTACTGACGCACGACTGTATGAACAATTGTATGAACATAAGAGTTCATGTTTGCAATATTTTTAAAATCGCTTAAATCATCTCGATCAAAAAAGAAAAAAATATTGGGATACAGTGATAAGAGGTGGACCATTTCAGTGCAAAAGTAATATTCTCTCAGAATTTTTTAATCGTTTCAGTCGACTAGATGTGAATCCAAGAAAATATATCAGGTTGCCACTTCTATCGAAATATGCAGTGGCATCTTCATTACGATAAAGGCCACTAGACGATATTTAGTACCCCGCAACGAGATGCGGGTGCCCTGTAGTTTTCACTCTGTCCGTCAGCAATTTTTTTCCGTCAAAGATTTCTTGGCTTTTTGAAGTTTGGTGAAATTATAAAATAATAAAATAATGATTTCTTTATTTCTGTAAAATACACTGAAGTCATAAAACACTTTGAAGGCATTATCTGATTGAATGTAAAAAGAAATTTCCACCGTAGATGTCAATAAGTTGAACGGAATTACTTTCAACCAGATTTCAAAACTTCCTGCTGATTTAAAAACCATTTCATATGATCATGTTTTTGCAGTAAAAGGTTTCATTCTTGAACTAGAATGTAAACAGATTTAAGAGCTGAAATTTTTATGTCATATAAGTTACCATGTCTGATATATTTATAAGGATTCTGTGTATTAAAAGGTATTAAATTTTATTGGTTTAAATTTTGCGAATGACTTGCATCCGAAAAAATAGCAAAAATTAAACCCCCCGCGAAAATTTCCCGCTATACGGTATGTGGGAATGATTTGAAATTTGGTCTTAAACTTTGAAATGATGAGTTGTATTGTGTAAGCAATTTTAAAGTTTGTCGGACGTCCACTTCCTGTTTGTCGAATTTTTTTAATTTTTACTTTAAACCAAATTTTCCGTCAAAAATTTCTTGACTTCTACTGAAGGAAACTATTTGAAATTTGGTCTGAAGCTTGGAAATGATGATTTGCATTGTGTAAGCAATTTTCAAGTTTACTAAAAACTTAACTTGAGTCACAGATTTCCTCGCTTCTATTGGAGAGAATGATTTGAAATTTATTCTGAAGCTTTGAAATGATGAGTTGTTTTGTGTAAGTGATTTTCAAATTTGTCGAACATTCACTTCCTGTTTGCTGATACTTTGATTTTTTACTATCAACCAAATCTTTTATTGCAAGATTGTTCTACCGGTATCAGCTTGAATGATTTGATATTAAGTCTGAACCTGAGAAATGACATGGTTTGGTAAAACTTCAAGAAATCACTGTATCCAGTAAATTACTGTATCAACACGTTTGTGTGTCAAACTTAATGTTAATCCACACTTACCTCAAATTTACTTTTGCCCGGAGTTTCAGGATCGAAATTGCAGGGCCCTTCCAACAACGCTAGTTTCGTCATGCTCTAGTTAAACTGCTAGAAAATTTTCCTGATTAAATGTGAATTATGGTTATTGTAAAACGTAAGCAGGATACCGTACGAGTTGTAATAAAATTCCTTGATTGAATTGGTATATAAGTTCAATGAGTAGATCAATCGAATCAGAATCTTGAGGATTATTGATAATGTATTCACATTATATTGTTTCTCAAATGGATCAATATACAGCTTTTCATTTGGTGAATTTACATGTTGTAAGGAGACGCATCTTTTGAAAATTTTGACCGAAATTAGACCTGCGGATGAGCAATAAATTTCTGTTATACTACATTGGTTGCCTAAGCATTGTTACTTGATCACACTGTCGAGTTATTGCGGAATATTGTTTCATGTATACCCTTGTACCAAACTGCTGCCCTCTTAAAAGTATAAAAATTTCCCGCCAAAATTTCAGACGTTTAAAACTCAAAAATGACCACACTGACCTATCAATATTTTTTGCTTAAAATGCTGTATAATCCACATTCTAATAAATAGAAATAATAATTTTTAATTCTTGATATAATACGCTTGAAGAGTGACCATCCTTAAAATGTATCTTTTTACTAGCATGTTGTTTCATTCTGTAATGTCGCGTAATCACTTTCCTGAATTTGTGTTTGATTGATTGCCTTAACGTCGGTGTTTGCTTATAACTGGAACCCCGGTTGTGAAAATCTATTGACGATTTTAGCGGTGAAAACGTTCAGCGTTACCTACCACACGATAATTATTTTCCCGATGAATGCACACAATTCACACGTTGACGGTACACCATTCAAAGGATGAATAATACACAGATCGGGTAGTGTGTATTGCAAATTTTAATGAATCGTACACTAAATGACAAAATATGAAAATGTAATAAAAATCATGAGCCTTAAAAATTCCAAGTGTACTTCAAGGTTAATTTTATTGATATTACATGATAGCCGAAAGTAAATTTCACGAGGATGGGTCACTTCAGGTAAACTTTGGGTACAGGCATACCGCTTGCATTTTCGAAACACTCCCATTTGTATAGTACACTTAACAAAACATCAGCCCATGCATATATATTAATTTGAAAAAAAAATCAACCCAAATATTGAATAGTAAATTCATTTTTTAACTGTAAAAAAAGCATTAATTTCACTGAAAGGATTTACTTAAATATGGACTGATGATAAATACTTGATTAATTACAACAACCAGTAGGGATTCTTGTCATGTGTGGTTAATTAACGACCCATTAATATACAATATGTCAAAAAGTTCTACCGAATCAGATAGTTGGCAACTGCAAAAACACAGACCAAAAACACAGACCCATTCGAGAGGCACGCCTGTATATGCCTCTAAATAGGAAGTTTCACCAAATGAATATTAATAAAAAAAAAATATTTATATCTAATTTTATGATTTCATCTGCCCATCATAATAATTTGCCTTTTAAAAAGTAAGCAAAAAGATGGTTATTTATAATGTGATGCGCATAAAGCCTATAGTAATTTGTACAGATTTAGAGATTTGTAAGTAGACATATATAGAGTCTGATTCATGTACATGTGTTCATGCTTCCTAGGGACTGCACAGATATAGGGAATTGTAAGTTGACATAGTCTGATTCATGTAAATGTACCTGTGCTCAAGCTTCCTTGGGATTGTACAGATGTAGGGAAATGTAAGTAGATGTAGAGTCTGATTCAAGTTAATGTACATATGCTCAGGCTTCCTTGGGATTCTACAGATGTAGGGAATTGTAAGTAAACAGTGAGATAGATTCACATAATTTTACTTAACAACAGCAGTAGAATACCGAAGGAACAAATCACATGATTACATAAATCAAATTCCAGAGACAAGGCAAAAACAAACACCAAAAGGCTAATGACGCAACACACAAAAAAAAAGTCACGAACACCAACACATCCAATATTAACCGATATACCCAATTCAATTCATATCTTACCCTTTTGTTATACATTGATGAACATAAACTTTGAAATCTAGGCTGTATGACAAACTTGTTGATTTTCACTCCCCATTTGTAAACTTTCCTTTTTTTAAGTATCAATATTCCTATCTCCCCATTGCATGAAATGTATATGTAACAATTGATTCGTTACTGTAGATCTTGCAGTTCATTCATCACTCTCACAGAAACTGTGAAGTCAGGGATATATTCGTTTCATAATA
>MJUU01043878.1:1253-16079 GCA_002080025.1 Modiolus philippinarum | reverse complement strand
TTTCACGACGAACCACAACCTAAATGACACAAAGGGGACCATTAACTGAAGATATCATGTTATTCATCTCCAATATTATTTTTAGATTATTTCTGAGACGACGACTAAATGCATGTGTTTGACAAGCTTATTAAATCATCATCATCACCTTATACACATGTGATATTAGACATTATTCAAATAGAAATTAAATCTTGTAAAGTCTTTAACCGGTCGAGTGCACCCTTGTACTGGTAGCTTGCCATTGTCAATTAAAATATTTTCAACTATTGATATACTACGAAGATCAACATAGCATAATCCTGTACAATAAGTATTAAAGAATGGAGATAGAAATGAATAAATCGTACCGGAAACGCCAAAACTGAAAAAAAATTACTTTCTATGTCGACTCAAAACTAGAGCGGATTAAACTTGCTTCAATCACGGAGCATATGAATACTTTAACGGCGCATGGTATAGCACTTTTTAAAAGCAATGCTTTTATAATAATACTTTGTTTCTCTATGCATTATAAAGTATCATCAACAAAGAACTGCCCTGTACGATATTATTACAAACCAGTTCGCTATTCATTGCAATCTAATTGACTTGTCGATAACGAGTTATCCGTGCATAGGGAAAAAGGCAAGAATAAACTCATTTCTAGAAACTAAAATGTATGAAGCAGAGATCAGCAATTCAGCATATCTTTTTAGCGGATCTCGGAAGACGTTTTTATTTTAATTTAATTTTATTATTTTTTTTTTTTGGTGATTTTTCTAGTTTGTTTTGCTTATTGCTTTGTGACGTAAATATCAATTTTTCTACAAAGGGGATATACCAATAGCTTTAATTTGAAATAAAAAGTCTTGATATTGTTTTTTCAACTTAAAAGTGACCAATTTACTGAACAACATTGTATGTCTCAGTCAATCGAATAAAGATTTGCCATTTCAATGAAATGAATTTGAAGTTCCACATTTTTGATGTCTATGTCAAATTTGAAATCCACTCTTTTTCATAAAAGTGTCACCGTCTCTGAACCTCAGCCCCACCGAAAACGGGATGGCATAACTAGCTAACAGACAAAACCCATACAAGTTAACTCCATTGTTTGCAAAGTCACATGTATTATAAAAAAATAATTAATGAAACTGAGTGAGAAATGCATGTTAGAATGGAAGACGGAAAAGCCGAAATCATTCGCCATTCAAGAAACAAGATATGTTTGAACGAGTAAACTATATGTCATACTTTACCGTAGAGGAAACACCCCAGCAAAAAAATGTGATAAAATAAAATAAAAATAAAAGGTATAAGAAAGATGAGCGAGTAAGTCTAAACAATAGAAGAGCATACGATAAGGGCCATATAATACCATATAATTCTTTTATATCAAATTTTACACCAAAAGATATGACATTGTAAAAATGTAGGAAAATGCGTCTAATAAATTTCAATATAGATAGGCTATGGTTCAAGAGGAAATGTCAACATGACCTGATTGTATTTGTTCATCAAACTGTTACAATTAGCATTGTAAAATGTATATTTGATAATATTTAATAGATCTGATTCAATGAAATGAGAGAAGTTTATATGTCTTATTTATGAAGACCCCCCCCCCCCGCGTGTAAAATGCTCAAAATAGATTAAAGGTATTATGAATGTTCACTGTTCATATAGTTTAAGTACTGCATGTAACACAAATCAAATTTTATTTCTTGACCTTTGTACTGTGGCATCGGACTGTTACTTCTTCACATTTATTTTACAAATGCATGTCTGATCTATTTTTGAATTTAAGAAGGACAACTCGAATGTCTTTCGTTCTTCTGTTTCGTTAGTCATACGTACACAAGAGAGCGACGAAACGAGACGTAGCCATTTACGAAGGAAATATGGCTCAGAACGAAGATTTTTCAACTACTTTGCCTAAATAATTATTTAGTTAAAGATTCACAACATTGTAATTGGACGTGTTTGCATTTTTTTAATTTACTTTTGCTTTTTTAATTTTTGTGCAATAACTAGTCCCCTTACGTTAAGGTTCTCTTTCGTCAAAATNTGAAGTACAGGTTATGCGATACAGAGTCCGTATTACCTCTAATCCTATTACAAAGGCCATATTTTTACTGAATAATATTGTCAACAATAAATCGAATAAAAGAACGCGTAATCGAAAATGTTAGAGAGCTATGTTGTCGGATCAGTAATACCTGAGTGTTTTAATTTTGGCCAGATACATCCGATACGATACGTAAGATGCGTACGTATTCAGATACTTGAAATATGCAAATGCTCTAATGTGAAACATCTCTAATGTACGTTTCCCGGAATTGACATAAACAATTTTGACTTTGAACTGGATTGACTAACTGATAGTGGTACGGGTGCTGTATGCAGGACAATCTTATCCCCCGAGCACCAGATTTAACAATTGATTTGTATTCACACTGTTAGTGCTTTTAATCTTGAATATTGTATTTAGATGTTCGTGTGTTGTCTTCCGTCTTCGGATGTTCTCGTTTTTGCTATGTCTCTCGAATTTGTGCTTTTTTCCTTTTGTATTTCCCCTGTCGTTGTTTTGTCAATTTAAATTCAAAAAGAGAGTAGATCACGAAAGTAGCAAGGGGAAAATATCTATCGGACTGGTACTTTTCATTAGAACTTCTTACTTTAAAAGTAGATCGAACCTGATAAAAATCTCAAACAGAGTTTATATATATCTAGTTAATAACTCGTTTTTTTCACACATCATCTCTTACTGATATCACAGGCATTAATGAGAACAATTTTTTTTGAAAGCAAGGTCGATAATCTATCAGTATCTTTAGCTAGAATTTTTTCTTTACAAATGATCTTTTTATTAAAAACATCACATTTAATGTTCGTCTAATTCGAATTGAGTCCACTGAGTGTAAATTCGAAACTGTTACAAAAAGTTTCACATTGTCTTTTCAACCAGATGTGATTGGAACTTCATAATTAGCCTGTATATTGGTCATATAAAGCTGAACAGCACTGTGCAAATTTCACTAAAGCCAGGTAAAACGCCAAGGTCAAGAGTGGTCAAAAGATCAAAATTTAGATTTTGCTTTAAGCTCGTTAATACCAATTGCATGAGGCTTGGTATTTTATATGTGAATATATCTGATAGAACTTAGTACAGATGTCTGCTAAATGAATCTGCTATTGATTTCTGTTGTATATTGCAATTTTTAGCATTTCTTTTGTATTAAAGACATGATTGCTTTCCGGGTTATAGTGTTTGACAAACACACATTGTATGAAATGATTTTAATATATAAAAATTAGATGAAAACATGTCTATGACGTTAGAACTTCCAACGAAAATACATTAGAACCCCCCAAAAACAATTACGGATTCCGTTTGGCAATAATACTAAATTCCTGAGCACTGAATAAAACGGTTGATCCCACGTCCAGGAAAAAGAACCTTTCGCCCCTTATTTTATACTGCCTCTGCACATACTTTGAAAGCAATTGCTGCCCGTTTTCAACTCATCAGGCTAAGCAAGGGTGAGTTTTTGTCATCAATTTGCACCCGTCTGTCGTGGATTTTTCATTCAAAGATATTCTCCCCGGAACCATTGTTCCGATTAAAACCAAACTTGGACACTGTTTTTTTTCGGTGGTCCTCTTTAAAATAGTGTCAACCTAGTCCATACCCCATGCAAGATGGCCGCCAGCGGTTAACGTAGTTTCACATGTACAGCTTTATCGGTCATAATTAGGGTAGATAACTCCATCTTATTTACCGTGATTTGAGATAAGGATTTATCTGATTATCGGACAATACATGAAATTCTAATTCAATAACGTTTTGAATTAAATAAATCATGTGTTTTTTTTTCTTCACATTTTCAAATAGAATCCTTATATTTGCTAAAAACTTAATTTACATATTCTGATAATATCTTATAATTCAGTGACAATGTATACAATATGTCCTTGCGAAAATGTAGAAAAACATTAAAAAAAATTCATTCAAAAAACATATTGCATACAATATGTAAAAGTCCCCTTTTCACAACAAAAATCAATACCGGCCATTTCCCTTAAGTAAGACTGCAGGTGTACATTTGTATTTACCTGTAGATCACCTGGGGGTAAACCTGTGTAATCAGCAGGACATCGACTGGCCAAGTATTTTATTACCCCTTTTTGTAATAAACAAATTAGGAGATTGCATAATCATTTATCTGTACAGGTTGATGATGTTCCTTACAATAGTTATACGTACATATACACAAATATACCTGACAAAATACCTGTGCAAAAATAATTTAACTGAAAGATGTCCCATATACCCGCCCATACACGTTTTGGAGACCAATATAAAAGTAAAAACATCATGCTTACACACAAAAAACATTTTTTTTATTTAGAAATATGGTTGAAAAATAAAAATAGAGAGAATATAAAATATGAAAATATAAGTCTAAAACCAATTCACAGAGTACTGGAGATCGACAGGTCTCCAGCTCACCGTCCGCCATGTTTGATAATCGAGTGAAAGATGAGAAATAAGTCGATTTTCAAATTGATTTTGAAGCAAGAGTTTTATAGTCCAAATTGAAATCAATTAATGAAATTGGAAGAATAATGTGTGATTTTTCACATAAGATGTGCTGATTAGGTGTCAGAGGATTATTTAATATAAAAATTAAGAATTTTTAGTGCCATGTTTGCATCATTTTACTAGATTTAATGCATTGCAAGGGTCATTTTCATCCCAATTTTCAAATCGATTTTGAAGCAAGAGATTTACAGTCCAAACTGAATTTGAAAACAGAAATAAAAAGAGGAAAGTCTGTAGTTTTCAAATATATGTGTTAATAAGCTGTGCAATTTGTATTTAATAAGTTATATCAAATTATTATGACACACCCCATATATCGTAATGTAACTACTACACACTAATTAGGTAAACAATCGATCAGATGTAAGTCACGTGATGACTGCAATATGATGACTAGGTATGAGGATAGGATATTAGAAATGTATTCACAGATCTTTTCCTTTATAAACCGAGCCAATCAGAACTAGGCATAGTTACATAAGTTATTGGATTGTCTTCTATAAAGTTCGTGATTTTTATGTTGCTACCTCATCCAAGATTGCCGCTAGCGAAGAACATAATTGAAGATGGGACCTATGGGAAATTTATTCCAGAGTTGCCCTCTAAAACAAATGAGCCGATTGGAACCAAAATCTAGTCACACTAGTCCTTGGTTAATCCCCTTCAAAGTTTTTGAATTTAATGTTCTTACCTCATCCAAGATTGTTACCAGCGGGGAACACTGTTTAACATAAGGCATTCAAAGATCTTCTCCTCTGAAACCAATAAGGCAATTGTAACCGAACCTGGTCACAATAGTCCTTATATGGTCTCTTTCAAAGTTTGTGATTTTTATGTTCCTTCCTCATCTAAGATGATCACCAGCGGGTGAGATAGTTAAATATTACACCCTAAAGGTAATGAATCCTCTTTTAAAACGACTGAGACTATTGGAGGTAATCTTGTTTACTATAGTCCTCGGGTGATCCCTTATGTGTGATTTTTATTTCCGTACCTCGCCAAAGATAGCTGCTAGCCGGGAACATAGTTTAACATTGGAACCATATTGGAATGAATTCCGAGATCTTTTCCTCTGAAACCCGAGACGCAGTTCGAACAAATTGATGAAAATAGTCCTTAGATGGTCCTCATCAAAGTTTGTGATTTTTATGTTCCTACCTCATCCTAGATAGCTGAAAGCGGAGAACATAGTTTACAAAGGACTCTGGGATTAATGCATTCAGAAGTTTTTTTGAAACCAATGGTCAAATAGTATATGGCTGGCCCCTTTAAAAAAATGTGTTGATATTGTTAAAGCATCTGCCAAGCGGAAAGACAGTAGCCTGTGGGATTACCAAAATGGCCATGATCTGTACATAAACTGTACAGGCTTCTTTCAAAATCATGAGGGGTGGAGTGGAAATTTTGCCTGGACGCCAGGATCTGTAAATTTATTCAGTGAGAGTTGAAGATTAATCATTAAACGGGACCCGAAGTTTGTATTGAGATTTTTTCGGGATTCGGATTGAAAAAATAATGTTTTCTCGGAAAATCGTGATTTGAAAGTAATTTTCTCGAGATTAGATCAGATCTCATTCCTACCAAATCTCAATTTTATTTAAACTTTTTACTAGAATGTTAAGTTAATGAGATGTTCATATCTGAGCACCTAATTTTGACTTTTGTCGGAGTTTACTTCACTTTTTTGTCTTAACGTTAATTTGATTTGTTAAACAAAAACAATTCCCAACATAGATAAAAAGTAATTTTCAAATTTTTTAACGATTACCATCTCCAGAGAAAATACAAAAGAGAAATCATGCCAATTGTGCTTGATTAATTCCTTGTCAACAAAAACTTTATGATGACACCTTTTACAGTCGTTTCGATTTCAATCAATGTTTTGACCTAGCAAGGTTATTAATCGAAGTACTGTTTGTAAAATCAGACATCTAAATACTTGTTCATGCAATTAAAACTGTCTGTGTGCTGAAAGTACACGAAATTGTCTGTTATATTATTTTTTATTCATTTTAGCTGTTATCTGTAACTTGACCATCTGATAGGTGCCTACACTATCCAAAACGTCCGCCTGTCGGTAACTTAGTTAAATCATTTTGAACCATTGAAGCCTTTTTAAAAAAAATTTTCAGGGTTATATCTCAAGTCAGTTAAGAACGAAACTTGGTCAAAAAAGTCCTTTATTGGTGAACCAAAAAAATGTGCCGGCTGTTCCTCAAGAGGGCCAACAACCGGAATCATAGTTTCAAAGTTGACCATTTGGTAAAATATTCAAGGTCTCCTTCAGATCGCAAGGCCAATTGGTAGCAAAGCCTTTTTTTAAATATTCTCTCTTAACAATGGTCCAGAAGGTGTTCATCATATCTAAGATGTCAAACAGCAAACAGCATCGTTTATCATTGGAACCTATAGGTAAACGGAAAACCATTGATCCATTAAAAGGCTTTCTCCTCTGAAACTACTCTTCCATTTAGAGCTAAACTCACTGACAGGCATATCAGTATCTAGATGGTCTTTACTGATGCCAGACTGTATCTTTATTGCATGAACAACAAATTACTTCTCTTACAATGTTTATGAAATCGTCTAAATAATTTCGACCAAAACTGAAAAAAAAATTGCATTTGACAATATTCTTGGACAAATCTGAACAGAGGTTGCTCTTTTAAACGTCCCTGGATAAATGCTCGCAAGAATGAGAAAGAGATCAGGGGAGAAAAGTTTTAGTGTTAAGGCAAAATTCTTGGATCTTTTAATCGTTTTTATATGTAAGAACGAGATAAACATCCAAGGCAGTCTCTGTCGTTGGTACTGCTATTGAAATATATATGGCATCCACGATTTAATATATCAGATATCTTATTTAATTTATATTATATCTCTATTAGTTTCTAAGATATCTTTATAAGAAATTCAATAAAAATATCTATATTAGTTAATAAGATATCTTATTTAGTTAATAAGATATCTTTTTAACTTAATAAGATATCTTATTTATTAAATGAGATATCTTATATATTTAATAAGATATCTTTAATAATAGTTTAATAAGATATCTTATTTAACTTGACAAGATATCTTGAAAGTGGAATAAATATAAAAACGGCGTGCCATAGATAATGACTCCGATATCCTGATTTTCACATCCTGTTACCTCCTCCATTTCATTATAGGCATATTTACCGATTTTATTTGAAAATAAGTTGCAATATCTAAATTTAAGAAAATTCTTTTAAAACCTAAGAAGTATCTCTCTCTTGCATAGCTCTTTCCTTCTGATTTTAGTTTTCTCTTTTAGATCCTATTAGTAATTGTTCTCTATCAGCTTTTACACATTTCGTTTTAAGGATTTCCAAATGTTTGATTTGATCTGCACTGAAGAGACATAAGTTGTCGAAATGCGTATATACAGATATTCCCCGGACCGAAGATTTTTTAAAATGGATCGCTGTACTCAAAGGTATAACAGCAATATTTTTTGGTATTCGCAAACAAAAATGTTTATATTTTTAATTTCCATCAGTTGATTAGGCGATTTCCCGTGCAGGAAGATTCTATTGGCTTGTGAAGTGATGACGTCATTATTTCACATTATTTTTTTAAATCTTAAATAATTTGTCATTAAGGTAATCATAAAATGATTTAAGCATTTGAAATGTAATAAGTTAATCATATTTGATAATTTGATAGGCCAAAATTTGAGTTTCGACATAAACAATCAATACAAACCGATTTTTCTGCCCCCGAAAGTGTTGTTTGGCATTGAAATATTTAGTAATGGAGTATATCTATATAAATGCTCTATTATGATTATTTTCAGTTTGATTCGTCAAATTTCCGTTGAAATTGATGTCTATTATACCAAATATACAAATCTTCCATTAACACAATATACAAAAATCAAGTCTTATTTTAGCAACGAACAGTCTATTCCAGGTACATTGAGAATTTATCAATGAAATGATAAAGTCATCTTTATGCTATCGTGTTCCTGTCATTTCAACTTCTTTTATCATATTTACAGGCCTTTCTATCGAGATAGAACAGCTTTCGTCCTTGTGTTTGTTGTCTTAAATCTTATCTTATTCAAACTTAAACAGTATTATATTGGTCTAAGTTCTAAAGGTTTCTTGTGTATATATATTTTAATATTTATTTACCAAAAGAGTAGATTTTAAATACCAGGGAAATTGGTTGAAAATGCTTCTGTGAAATTCAGAATGGGGTCTACGGTCAGCTACAATTTTGAAGTCTCCCAAATGTTGCTACGTAAGCCATACATAAAATAAGCAACAACGTCCGAATAGATGGGGTGTGCCAGCGCGGGAGATCCAAGGAAGATGGTATGGGGCCATAGGTCTTCCAGAAGGTGTACAGATCGTATGGGAGTTGAATGACCAGACATGACCGATCAGGCTTGGTGTAGGAGTTAGGATTGCTTGATGTCTTAGATTGGTTATTTCTCAACGACAATACAGTGTGAAGTTTGAGCCGAAGTATATCATTTTGCTAGGTTCTGTTTATCCTTGCTTTTTATTGAGTCGAAGCAACTTTTTTTAAAATTTTTTTCATTTGTTTGTTCTAATTGCCAGATTTGTTCTGTTTTGTTTTGATCTGATTATTTGTTAGTGTAATGTTTTGCGCTTTGTTTTGTATATACCCAAAAGAAAACTTTTCGTAGTAATGGATTCCTCAGACAGATTAGAGGCAGGCTTGGGGTAATCGTAATCGTTAATCGTAATCAGCTGTAATCGATTACTTTTTCTTCAGTAATCATGTGTAATCTGTAATCAAGCTCTTTTTAGATTACTTGTAATTGTAATGTAATCAATTACAGCTTAAAAATATGAGTAATCATGATTACATTTTGATTACTTTATGATTACTCAGTCATTGATTGTAACTTATATCAAATATACAAGATGTATATTCCATGTCATACATGTATACATACTATCATATGAAATGAAAGAAGTTTATTCTTAATAAGTCTAAAATTACAATCATTATTTCACTACATAACTTTTTGTCTAATTTAAAATATATAAATATCAATAAGAACTTCATATGACAATCAATCAGAATTCAACTTTTTCCAATTGAAATATTCCATCCTTCTTGAAAATTTAATCATTTTAAGTTTGAAAGAGAAGACACTGGTATTAGGCCTGAGATGCACATAATTATAATATTTACTTTCAAATATTTAATTTGTTGTATTTAACAGAAATAACATTCTCTTGTTTTCCTTCAATAATTGTTTATCTCTTTTAATAAATTAAATTTAAAGATCATGTACATATCTCTGGGTCATAAAAATGACAAGCTAATAATTGTAATAAAAACATGTAGATGTCAACTAAATAAACAAAAAATAAATTGTCAATACTAATTAGTGATTTTAACAATAATTTCCAAACAATTTTTAATCAAGTTTTTATTTGTAAATAGAGAAACATTGAGTTATATATCATTTGGCAGTCAGATAAAACACAGCTATAGACTGAATCTTTTATGAAAATACTGTTGTATCAACCATGAAAAAAACATCATTTCACCAAAATTAACGACCACTGTGATATTATTGTATAAACTCTCCGCTATTTTCAACACAAGTATCTGACATTAGTTGTAGAATTAAACTCAAAATATAAAATGCTTAGAATAAAGCATTTGTAATCGAATAATTTTGATCTACTTATCAAAAGTTGAATAGAAAACTAAGGTAAGCTTGTGGCAGCAACCGACCGTTGTATGGAAAACATAAATATTTTACGAAAGGATATGGAGTAAATGAACATGAGATCATAACACATATGTTAACTCCAACTGCAATAATTTAAATGAGCTATATGGCCATTTCGGAAATTAATTCCTCATCAGCAGCACTAGAACCCAAACAAAGGAAAGCCATAATTTCAAAAAATGTTTAAAATACATAAAACCCAACCAAATCCGAATAATCAGTAATATCAAATATATAAATGTATGTTTAAGCAATGATCTCAGTTTCAACAGACACTGGTATCTTTCAAAGGCACATGTATTCATAAGTAATCACTTGTAATCATGATTACAGCTGAGAAAGGTAATGTATTGTAATCAATTACAGATGAAAAATGCTGTAATTGTAATGTAATTGATTACATTTTCAAAGCAATGTAATTGTAATGTATTCAATTACATTTAAAAGTAATCGACCCCATCCCTGATTAGAGGTTAATGTTAACTCTTGCAACATTCAACAAAGAAGCGTCGTTTTGTATCAAAATTTGGATTCTGTTGCATGAAGGGATCTACCCGTCGAGGAAGTACAATCGTTGCTACAAAGTAGGGCATTTCGACTATACTACAATTATCTAATGACAGAATCGACAAAGTTCAAGGGAACTAAGAAGCAGCATTGAAAAACAAAACATACCTGGTGCAGAACTTCAATGTCACAGTGTATGCTATAAAATTTTTACCAAGGAATTGAAAAAGGTTAAATCAAAATGTACGAGCAATATATCGTCAACGGACTCGTTTTTGACAAAGGCCAAATATACCTGATGATCCTTCTATTCGATCTTCTGCAGCAAACTTTGACTGGAAGTCTATGTGTTTATTCAGAACCATTTCTGGTATTGTGGCTGGAAACCAGAGACCCCATAAGTAATGCTACAAACCAGTTGCTTTGAAAAACGTACTATGTAAAAGTGCTGAATGATGCAGTGATTGGGTCCTTATCAGATGAATCTGATTTGTTTGCAGTTGGTTCTCAGTACCACTGCAAATATCACCAAGCATATGTATCTGAGAGAAACATCAAATCGAAATCTTGTGACAAATATCTCCAGAGTCGATCTATACTTAGAAGCATTTTACAAATTAGATTCTAAAATTGATGAACCATTATTCCAAGTAGGCGCGGTGTTTGAACTTCAAACGCTTCTTGATAAATATAAGCAATATTTTCATTAGGATGGTGTCCATAGTCCAGATTATCTATCTCATCGACTAAAAGAAAACTAAAAAGTTATTATGGGGATATATGCATATTCAAGACACAGATTAGTAGTAGCCAGAGCGTCATGCTCATTTCAAATACAGCACTTGAAGCGCTTATTTCCACTTTTGTATTCCAAGCACAGGGTTGCCAACCGAATGAATGCGAGCTTTATCAGACAACGTCAAAATCCATGTTCTTTTTTAGGCCACGGCTATTCTTAAGGATGATTTCAAAGATACTCTTCACGTAGAATTGTAGTATACCAGTGAAAGTGAAGAAGGTGATACATGAATGACATTTCATGTCTCAGCTGCTGCATCATCTGGATTTCAACGCACTATAGCTCAGTCTCTGACACTAATGCTCTCGTTCTTCTTGTTCACTTTTTGTTTGATATTGGTGTTGAGATTGGGTTTAAATTGTCTACAGGTGGATGAATTTACCAGCCCATATCATTGCAGGTACGCTTGAACTAAACTTGTGTAAAGGTCTGCCTACCTTCCATGCTTTTACTGGTTGCGATGCAACAAGTTGCCTTGTAAAACAAGCTCGCGGGAGCTTGAGGTTCCTTTTTACAATATAAACTGATTAGGATTAAACATTTAAGTACATATAATCATGCCAGAGAGGTCATGCATTAGAGGACAGGCCTTTTTTACCATGTACATAGTTCTCTATGTTTTTGTATCTTGTGTTTGATTTTACGTATGTAAATCAGGGTTTTTGCTTTGTTTTAGTTTGTTTAATGTTATTTTTCTATGATATAGCAATACAGTCACTTTTATTAACTTACATAACATTAAAAAGTTAAAAACAAAACTAGATTTTTGTCTATTTGCTTTGCATTAGCGTAAAACGCGCCACGAACTCACTTCCGGTTGTCATAGACACAAAAATATGGTACTTGTGTATAGGTGAATCCTTTCCTCAAACGTTATAAAAACATGATTTTTGTTTCTATTTAAATTTTATAGAGTTTTCAACTCTGAGGAAAATTTTTTGAAACCATTGGCACCAATTTAAAAATGGCGCTTTCGACACCTTTGCACGGGAAATCGGAAAATCACCTGATGATTTTATCAATTGTTGAACTTTCTCTAAGAGACACAAAATAAAAAAAAATGTTACATAGCAGCTCAGGACCAAACATTTTAATCGCTTTTTGAAAGTGCTATTCTGGATTCATTCTCGAACGGAAATTTATTTTGATTCTTCATGTCTGTCAGATAGTTATAATTGCCAAAACACCCTGGCTTAAGCAAGCATGAAATGAATCAATTATTCAATAAATAATATAAATGATCTAATGTTTATTTATGGTATTTTGCCGTAATGTGTGTATATATATAATTTTGCCGTATTGCCTGTATATATAATTTTGCCGTATTGCGTCTATATATAATTTTGCCGTATTGCCTGTATATATAATTTTGCCGTATTGCCTGTATATTTATTCTTGTTTTACATTCTTATGTATGAATGTATATTCCATCATTAGTGGGAAAAGACCTAGACCCAGCCTGTTGTCCAATTAGTTTGATTTATAGTCAATAATATATTTGAAAATGCAAATTAAATAAATTGATATTTACATAAGAAGTACACTAGGATTAGCGTACAAACAATACGTTTGTGGCATATATAGAAGATTTTCTTTAAGGAAAAATGTATTGTATTAACCATTTTAACATAATTTCAAATACAAATAAACATATTTTGAAATGTCTCATAAACTGAGATAAAATATTATTTACTTTAAACTTTTAATATATTTATAAAACAGTTTTAATGTTCTTTTTTTCAATATTCTAGATGTGTAACATGGGATCTTCCACGAGCGTGTACCATGAATGAACCAAAACCAGGAAAATGTTGTAAAACACCAAGTTGTCCGCCATTATATTGCATGCAGTTTCCACCTGGATATACAGAAGAATAAATGATTTGTGACTGTGACAAAACAGGACTATACACTGGCAGTGTGACGGGTACTACGTGTGGAGCAGATCAAGCTTACCCTTCATACCTTAGTTTTTGTTGGGTTCAAATTACTATAGTGCTTTAGTATGTGGCGTTCTTGTTCATGTTTGTTTATTTCTTTCTGTCTTTATCGTGCTGTCTCAATTCGTGTTTGATATGAATTGCAGTAATTTTTTATTTTTAGCTCACCTGGCCAAAGGCCACGTGAGCTTTTGCCATCACTCGGCGTCCGTCGTCGTCCGTCGTCCGTCGTCCGTCCGTAAACTTTTCACATTTTTGCTATCTCCTCAGAAACCACTGGACCAATTTGAACCAAACTTTACAGGTATGATGTATGGAAGGTCCTTTACTAAGTTTGCCGAAATTTTTCCGATCCGCCAAAAAACATGGCCGCCAGCGCTGAACTTAGATTTAACATTGGACCCTATGGGAAAAAGCATATATTTGCTATCTCCTCTGAAGCTACTGAAGTAAATTGAACCAAACTTTACAGGAATGATGTATGTAAGGTCCTTTACTTAGTTTGCCGAAATTTTTTCAGTCCATGTAAAAACATGGGCGCCAGCGCTGAACATAGTTTAACATGGGACCCTATGGGAATAGCAAATATTTGCTATCTCCTCTGAAGTTACTGAAGCAAATGGAACCAAACTTTACAGGAATGATGTATGGAAGGTCCTTTACTTAGTTTGCCGAAATTTTTTCGATCCGTGAAAAAACATGGCCGCCAGCGCTGAACTTAAATTGAACATGGGACCCTATGGGAAAAGCATATATTTGCTATCTCCTCTGAAGCTACTGAAGTAAATTGAATCAAACTTTACAGGAATGATGTATGGAAGGTCCTTTACATAGTTTGCCGAAATTTTTTCGATCCGTGAAAAAACATGGCTGCCAGCACAGAACATAGTTTAACATTGGAGTCCCTATGGGAAAAGCATATATTTCTCCTCTGAAGCTATTGAAGCAAATTGAACCAAACTTTACAGGAATGATGTATGGTAGGTCTTTCTCTTAGTTTGCCAAATTTTTTTCGATCCGTGAAAAAACATGGCCGCCAGCGCAGAACATAGTTTAACATGGGACCCTAAGGGAAAAGCAAATATTTGCTATCTCCTCTGAAGTTACTTAAGTAAATGGAACCAAACTTTACAGGGGTGATGTATGGAAGGTTCTTTACTTAGTTTGCCGAAATTTTTTTGATCTGGGAAAAAACATGGCCGCCAGCGCAGAACATAGTTTAACTTGGGACCCTATGGGAAAAGCA
>MJUU01043875.1:49125-63650 GCA_002080025.1 Modiolus philippinarum | reverse complement strand
GAAAGTCTTAAAGACCTGTTATTTTTTGGAATTCTACCTAGCAACCATATCTTTTTCAATTCCTAACAGTAGTGATGATCATTTTGAATGATCAGATTGCAAAAAACTTTGATTTTTATTTTGGTAAATTTCCTGAAAATCTTAAAGACCTGTTGGTTTTTGGAATTCTACCTAGCAACCATTTATTTTTCCATTCCTGACAGTAATGATGATCATTTTCAAAACTCAAATTGCAAAAAACTTCGATTCTAATTTTGGTAAATTTCCTGAAACTCTAAAAGACCTGATATTTTTTGGAATTCTACGTAACAACCATACCCTTTTCACTTCCTTACATTAAGAATAATTGTTTTCAATAGAAAGACTGCAAAAATCTTTGATTCTTATTTTGGTAAATTTCCTGAAACTCTCAAAGACCTGCTATTTTTTGGAGTTCTACCTAGCAACCATACCTTTTTTAGTTCCTCATATTACGAATCATTGTTTTCAATAGAAAGACTACTAAAATCTCCTGCTCTTGTTCGAGTATATTTCCTGAAATCCTCAAAGACCAGTATTTTTGGGGAATTCAACCTAGCAACTATATCTTTTTCAATTCCTTGCAATAATTGGAATTGTTTTCAATAGTAAGACTGCAAAAATCTTTAATTTTAAATAAAATTTACATGATTATTCCTATAGATACATTTTCAAAACCAAACTTTAGTATGGGTCCAAAAAAGGTGAGCGGGGGGATTGCAATCTCTGATTGACCTTTTTTCATTACATTTGTATATGTGCTTGGGAAAAGATCTTCACATGTACACATTACATGTATGTGTGCATTTTTGTAAGGCCATAATAAAAAATATTGTAGATTCTCATAACTTCCCACCCTTATTTCAACAATAGAAAAAAAAATTTGATTTCAGGTGATTATTCTTCAAAATTAATAAAAAAAATTCAACAAGAAAAAACAAATTGCTGGTGAAATGCTGACATTTATGACTTGCCATTATATTTCTATGTAATTATGTACATATATAATAGCAGGAAGTTTGCTGGTGTTTTCACAGACATTTGCCGGTGTTTACACTGTGAAATATGTCAGACCTGACTGAAACATTCTTAACATTCTGTGTGTACTGTAAATAAGAAAAGCCAACATTTCTAAAGAATAGATTTTGTACACCTTTTTTCCATAAGTATATATATATATATATATATATATATATATATTGTTTTCCTTGCATGCACCTAGTAAAGATTAACCCAGAACACTTATACATTTCCTTGTTAATTTTCTTTTTTAGCAATTTTCTTTTTTTAGCTTGCCTGGCTACAGTTACAACATGAAGTTAAATTTTTCCATCACATGGTGTTTGTTAAACGTATAATTTTCAATTTTATTTTTTGCACTTGAATAAACAGTGACCCTTAAATATTATTTCACATTTTGAAAAAATCATTTATAACTGTTTCAACACAGAAAATTAAATACATGTACATGTACTGGTACCCTTTAGACACTTTAAGGTGAGACGTTACTAAATGGCTATGTCTTACTTTCTCGTGAAAATTTGCACACAAGTTGATTTTTCTGACTTACATCAGAATATCAACTTTTTAATAAGGGTCATGGATCACTTAAGAAAGATATTTGATATTGAAAACACGATCTTTGGGGTCAATTTTTACAAAGACATAACGTAAAAATAGAAATTTCACACCTGAAAATGTTACGTTTTTCGATATATCTACAAATGCAGCGATTACATATTGTCCAAAAACTAACACAAAGAAGAGGACGAAATTTCGAATCCATTGATATATAGAAAACCATATGTCGTGGAGCATCTTTTTTCTCTATGTAAGCGCAAACTTTTGCAAGAGGTGTAAAAAATGCCAAACGTAAGGTTGTATGTCGACGTTACAATGCAAAACGTAACGTTTTCGCATATACAGTGAAACCTGTCCAAACCGAACCCCTTTGGGACTGAACATTTAGTTCGGTTTAGACAGGTGTTCGGTTTACACAGGTTCAAAATATTAAGAAATTGATGGAAAGAGTCTTCACATTATGTTTGGTTTAGACAGGTTTTCGGTTTTGTCAGGGTTCGGTTTAGACAGGTTTCACTGTATTTCATATCCGATCATTTTGTATTGGAGGCAAATCACGATAATATTCCACGTAAAATCCCGGAATTATTACTTTATTACTTATGACAAGATAATTTTACTGAAAATAACAGTAAAAGAATTGTTTTTTTTTTCAATAAAAATAATTCCCCTTTCAGAAAAGGACAAACACTGAATTGTGCTGTCCTTCATCTGTTGGAATTCCCGGTGAAATTACTAAAATGTCTTTAGTGAATCAATCTTTTTGTTTATCAGATAATCATCTATCTATTTTATTTTCTTAATTTATTTTTTGTTAAACACTTATATATCTTGGGATACTTTTCTTATTCATGTTATTTATATAAGCAAGCCGCAACACATAAAAAGGGGAGTCAAAATATCAGTCTTTTGTATTGATGAATTGCTCTGTTGAAAAATAATTTCATTGGCGTATCCGGAGGGAGGATTCAAGAAATTTGAACCCCTTATACCTTTTTCTTTAAACTTTTTAAATTTCTCGCAGAATTTCTACAAAAATGTCAAGAAACGGACAGCAACCTACGTTTTTTAATGACTGAATCCGTTGGTGAATAATTCGTGTTTTTTTCTGTGATGGAAGATTTGTTGTTTTACACCAAGTGACTAATATTTCTGCTTTATAATGGGAAGAATAAAAGTATAGGTTTGATATATATGGAGTTCTGCTTTGTACGATACCATATAATTACGCGTTACAGACCTTAAAGTATAATGTGCTAGCACATTACGGAAGCGTATTGATGCCACACAAAGAAAAAAATATCTCGCAATTATGAAAAAATATCTCATTATTATGAGATAATTATCTCATAATTATAAAATATTACTTCATAATTATGAGATATTATTTCTTAATAATGAGATAATAATTCATTATCTCATAAATACGAGATATTTTTTCTTCAAGTGGCATCAATACGCTTTCGTAGTTCATGCAAAGAAGTCAGTCCCACATTACAATGATTCCAGGCCGACAAATCGCCACTTTTTGTTCTGATATAATGGCGGATGCCATTCTTCGGGAAAAGCACTAAACACAAAATTAACATGCAGGAACGATCTGTACTTTACTCACGATCTCACTTTGCTTACTTTTCAAGAAAGCACGGCTGTAATAGAAGATTGGCATCAGACAAAATTCGCTATTCTTTGGATATAGAAATTTCGTAAATGACAATATAGTAGATAAGATTCCTGAAAAAACATAGACAAAACTGCATCCCAGTTGTTTTCGTTTATTCTTCTAACTGTGTTATATGTCAGTAAGATATAAATATAGACTCACGATGTATATTCGAATTCATATAAAGAAAACAAAGATATTACAATTATACATGTTTTTGTGGATTTATATATAAAAATAGACCGAAAATACAATCTTCATAATACTCGACTAACAATTATACGAATTCATTTACAGACAAGACTTTTTAAAGGAACGGACCATTTAATTTTCAAAAGGGGGCTGGAATTGAAAAAAATATTGCAATGTTCCGTCTGCAGAAAAAAATCTGGCCTTCAGGTTTGCGTTAAAAAAATCAATAATGCACAATGTCCCGGATAAGAAAAAGTAAGCCTTGCCCAATAAGAGTGTTTATCGGAAAAAATGGTAATAAAAAATCTGCCTCGGGTGAAAATTCAAGTTCCCACCTCATCCCAAAATAAAACAGCCCACGCTTTGGTAAACACTTTAAAATTCAAAATATAAAATTTCCGAACTTTACCGGGACCGCGATTTTTCAGAAAGCATGTCGAGGATTGGTGGATATTCCGACTGAATGTTAAAAAAACAAGATTGGGATGAGTTCCGTTTCGATATTGCAATGTTCCGTCTGCAGCAAAGTTTTTCTTTATTGTTATTATAAAAACACATCAAAACAAAACCGTGAAAAAATACTGTAATGTTAAAAAAATTGTGAAAGAAAAATGTAAAGGAACGAAATTGGACCAGAAATGATTTCTAATTAATTTTTGAAATAGTAATCGTTTTTGCATAATACTAACACATACAAATAGAAGTTTCAGGTGGGAACTGACCCTTTTCCGTACATGTAGCTGTAATTTATTTTAACAATAACCAACGTAAAAAGCCATCGCAAACGCTAATTATAAATTTTGACATTATATTATTTTTTTAACTCAGAATTATTCTTTCTGACGAATGAAATGTCACCTATTTTAGGTCTATTGTGTTCGAACGCAATCGGAGGGAGGTAACTCTTACCGTGACGTTCATTTAGTAACGTCTCACCTTAAGCATAATGCAGAATACATGTACATGTACAATGTACTTGTATAATGGTATACGTAAATGTACATGTTTTAAAAAACATACATGTACAAATGTATCAAAGAGAGAATCCAAACGAAGAACAAAATGTACCAACAAAATAGCAACAGTAGACAAGGAAAAAAATTAAAATGTTGAAAAGGAATTTTAAGAAGTGGACAAATTGTTTATATAAACTGGTAATCATATGTTGAACTTTATAACTATTGATAAACTATGGATGTGAGTGAAAGTTTTGACCAGTAAATATGTAGGACATAAGTTGGTGGTTCTGTCTTATCTTCACTTTATTTGTATTAATGACATAAATATCATTAAATATGTATACTATTTCAAATAAACAGCTATATAAAATTCACAGCCGTGTATATGTATATATGATACTTGACACTGTGCCATTATCTCCCTACTTTGTATGAGGTCCAATCATTGCATTAAAAGAACTTTTTTTTTATGTACTGTGCTAACTATTGGACTGCCTGTCTTAAACTTTATACCATATTTTCTTGTAACCCGGGTAATGTAATAACTTTGATGAGTTGTTGATATGTCTTAAGTGAGCTGCATGCAAAACATAATTGGTTGTAAGAAAGGATGGCTATGTGCAGAGTTATGGCCCATGGTATTTTATTGGTCAGCACACTTTTCTTTGCATTTCACTAGCTATCATTAAGAATTTCTGATTTTTTTATGCCCCGCCTATGATAGTAGGGGGCATATAGTGTTCAGGTCTGTCCTTCCGTCCGTCCAAAGTTAGGTTTACCCTCAGGTTTAAGTTTTTTTCTGTGAAGGAAGTATATTATCATGAAACTTTGTATAAATACACATTAGGGTATAATTAAACAAAAGTCATAATAAACATTTATCCATGATACCATTGAAAAAAGGGGGGTAGTATGAGGTTTACCCTTAGGTTGAAGTTTTCTTTCTGTGAAGGGTTAGTTTGCATCTTTGAAATTTTCAGTTTTGAACCCAATTTGTTAATTATAAATATATAAGTTAAAGCATGTTAAGTGTATGCAGTAGTTGAAGGCTGTGAGAAGTACAGAGCAATATGGTATCTATTGATTATTGAAGAATTAAGTGATACAGTAAACAATAGAAGCAAAAACTCCATGTTATGAGACCTAATGTCACAGTGGGTTTGTAAAATCAATTTACTTATACAATTTATACAGCAATTCTATCATTCAGTGGGGAGCTTTTTTTTACCAGAGCTTCAGGGAATTATTGCAGGTCAAAAAGGCAAATAATCCACTTTTACCAAGTATCTAGAATTTTATTTATTTTTTACAGTTCAGATGGCTTTTGTTTTGTTTTTGCATTCATTATTTTTACAAAATTTAATTGAACAACATAACAACATAACATTGTTGTTTAAGGATGGTCACTCCTCAGGTTTCTGAAACTGTTTTTGACTTTCGGAATTCTCTTATTTTATCCATCATGATGCATTGCATTTCAAAGGTTGATTGCAAAGTGAGTCAAAAGTGTAGAAAGTTCGGTTTCCGGCCAAAATTTCAGGCGTTTAAATCTCAACAACCTCCACACTGACCTGTCAATATTTTTGCTTAAAATGATGTATGGGCCATATTTTAAAAAATAAAAATATTAATTTTAAATCCTTGATATAATAAACTTGAGGAGTGACCATCCTTAAGTCATTATTTTGCTGGTATTACTGGCTCAAAAGATGTGGCTTTGTTTTACTAGATTTAAGTAAAAAATGTAAAACCGAAGCTAAATTCTGTGATAAAAATTGTTTTATTTTTTGCTTCTATCATGTCTGTATGGACTTTGTGTACTGAACTGTATTATATATGTCCCCATATTCATAACTAAATAATCAATAGAAAGTAAGTTGCAAAAATCCAGTCATTTTCAATTAAAAATGTTTTTCTACAATAATAGAGCTCTTTGTTCTGTCAACATGACAGTACAATTTTCCATTGATGAATATTCTGGCTTTGTTGTCATCCCAGTTCAGACAGCCAACATTTTGAAGAGTTTTACACAGGAATCAATGTTCTCTTCAATAAAAACTCTACCGATAATTCCAGATGTTCGCATATAAATTATCGATTAGTCCGTTAGTCTTTGTGTAATTTGATTTGTGATATGGAAATAAGGGTAAAATATATTGGTAACTGTCTTTACTTTATAGAATTGTCGGTGATCATTCCTATTTAAGTATTGATTGGGGAGATTTTACTGCCATAGATAAGAGAGAAGTAACAGAATGCTGATTCAACAGAAATTTGATGAAAAATGACTTTGGATGTATTAAAAAAATAAGCATTTCACAAATTTCTTTACTTCTTAAAAGGTTTTTAAGAAGTATAACATTTTGGTTGAAGTCAAAACTTCTTGGATTGTTCAAGTATCCGGGGGAGTATCCTATGGGATATAGCACCTGGCACTTATCAAGGGAATAATACATCTATATTTTCTGCCACTAGTACAGTCCTTAATTGCCATTCGGAAATCTTAAATTAATAGCTGTTTTTGGGCATTTGGTTGGCCATGGATCAGCTTCGTTGGTATGATCAGCTAACTCATCCCTTAATAAAACTCTGTAGTCTGTCTAGCAACCCTACTAATTTAGATGTTACATGTAGACTAGGTATTACAGTCTTTATACAGTAAGTGTTTATAAATTGTGAAAAAATTTCTACATGTTAAGGATGGTTTCTGAAACTGTTTTTTACTTTTGGAATTCTCTTATTTTATCCATCATGATGCATTAGAAAATTTTGCACACTGACTCCTACTTTTCTTTTCAAAATATGATAGTATATATCTTCAATAGACATCTGACAAAATTTGATGAAATTCTTGATATTCCTTCATTGCATTTCAAAGGTTGATTGTCTTAATGCAAAGTGAGTGAAAGTGTAGAGAAGTTCGGTTTCCCGTCAAAATTTCAGGCGTTTAAATCTCAAAAACCTCCACACTGACCTATCAATATTTTTTGCTTAAAATGATGTATGATCCATATTCTAAAAAATAAATATATTAATTTTAAATCCTTGATATAATAAACTTGAGGAGTGACCATCCTTAAGGACAAAAAAATAGAAAATAATGAAGATCTGTACAAAATATATTTGATCTCTATATATGTACAGTGTACCTTCTTAAGGGAGTACGAGCGTCAGATTTCAGAGGCATTCTATATCCTCGGCTTTTANAAGTCACTTTAAAATACATAAAATAGACTGTGTATAAAATTTAATCAACTTCCAATTATAATTTCATATATTTAAAGGCCTGTAAACATCCTATGCAAATTGAAGGAAAACTCTAGAGAGATCTGAATCAAAATTTTGACGTCTTATATCTAAAAAATTTCTGCATGGATTTTCAAAATTTTTTGCTCAAGTTGTTCCATTAGTAGTGAGTGCTCTTCAAAACAAAAGGTCAGAATTTTAATTCTAATTACAAAATTTCTGACACTCGTACTCCCTTAAATTGCATTTATCTGTCAATAATAATACAAACATTGCTAGAATTATATTGTGTTTTGTAGTATAGCTTTTTATAGATATTTTGTTTTGTGTAAATTGAGTTTCTAAAATAAACAAACTAACAAGCATTATACTGCACAAACTGACAAACTTTCTGCTGTACTAAGAGTATACAGGTGCAAGCTAGTACAGGTGCAAAGAGGAGTTATACCAAAACTTTCTCATCCAAACCACTGCCTACTTATATGTATGTTTTCTGTCATAATTCAGATGGTTTCTGTTAAACCTATATTTAATATGTCAGGACACTTGAATGAATGAAATTATTGTTCATTCAGAGAGAGATCCATTTACACAAAGTTGGTGTTCTCAAATGAAAAATAAACAGTCTTTATAAACAATTTAAATTTGCACAACAAAATCTATACTACCGAGTTATACCACCAGCAGGAGTTTTGTATATCGTTCTATCACTGTCTAAGTTAGAACTAAGTAAATACAATACACAATGTGAATTTTATATTGATTAATTAAGGGGATGGGGTTTTAGGTCAGTTTCAGTAATATTCATGCTCTTGTAAATTATTGCAACCTTGTCATTAGTTTGGAAGGGGCTTATAGCATGGCTTACAGTGTCTGTCAGTACAGTACATATTTCTGTAATGTCTACATATGTATGTCCATACAACCTGTAGGTCCATTTCTCGGAAAATACATTTTTGTATAATAGATATAACTTAAATTTTTTTTTATAACATCTAGACAATGAAATTTAGGGAGTATATAGAAATCACCCTGTCCAGGGCAACTCCTCTAAAAACAATTAAAGGATTTTCATGAAATTTTACACAAAGCAAAAGGAAGAACACTATGTGTAGATGTGCAAAAAGGAATATAATATTGTACTACACCATGGTTTTGACTTTTCATTTATTCCCTCCACCGCTTCAAGATATTGATGAAGCCAAAAAAAGGAATATATTTATTAGGGAGGTACTTCCACTTTTCATTGGTTCCTCATGCAATCACTACCTAGTAAGTGCAAATCCTCTTAAACCACTTCAAAGATTTTGATGACAATTTACTCAAAGGAAGGACACAACATACAGATGTGCATAAATAAAATAATTTAAGGTTTATTTTTTAGAAATGTGTTATGGGTGTATCCTTTTGTGCACCCACATTCACATCAAATGCCTCTAAATTTTTACAATTCCATATTAGTCACAATTATATTGATAATATAATTTGAAAATTTCCATTAATTGATGAATCCAATGAGAGTCCAATGAAAATTCTGTGAAATTTCATTTTTTGAAAATTTCATTCTACGATTTCCCAGTATTTATCTCTTGTATTTTTAATTTCAGATTATGCCAGGTTATTATGTTTTTCAACACAGAAAAGTTGCCAAACGGTCTGTGTATTCCAGTTCCTATTACCATAAAACCTTAGCACAAGAACCAAATGTGAGTAGATTAGAATACAAGTACCGCTATGATGATGCATGTATCAGTCAAATTGATTTTTTTCAGATTTTAGGAAAACCTGCTGTCCTGTACAAAGGAAGGATGCAAAGGAATAGTGAATTATAAGTAGATAAATTACACTTTGAATAAAAGTTAATGGTTAAAAGAAATTCTATGAACAGATTCCATTAAATATCTTTTAATTGAAAAATAAATGAAAGCCGTAAATGAAAATAAATTAAGATAAAGAAACAAATATAAAGTGCTCCAATGGGTTTACATTAGAAAAATCGATGACTGTTGAACAAAGAGAACAAAAATTCATCTTGATAATTCAATTTGTGGATAGAGCTGATGAAGAAAGTTGAGTTTTAATGTCCGATAGACAAGCAGTGTTGATTACTGTACAGAACCCTCAGACAAGTTATGGCTGGTGCCAGATACCTTCACGGATCAGAAACAGTCTTCCTGTCAAAGTGTGCAGTCTTGTCAGATTGTGTTAAAGTACTAATACATAACAACTTAAACAAATTTTGTATTTATTGCAGCTTTTGATGTTGGTGGGTTTTTAATTCATAAGATGCCAGAGGGGTGCATATTGTAAAATAAGATCGTAATTATTGAGCAGTCATGCAATACAACCATACACTTCGGTCATCTTTAAATTAATCCTATAATTAGATACAAAAAGCAAATAAAAGTTGATCTATTATATCAATAAGGCTCTCAATATTTGGTCTATTTTCAGTTGGTATATATCATCTTCCCTTGTATAGAAAAGCTAATATTCTCTATTTAGACAATTGTTCTTAAAATTGCATACATTTTAGACATATAACCATTAACCTTTCTTCATAAGTAACTGAACTAAAATTAGATGCGTTAAAACAATGAGCTTTTCTGAAAATAGTTCTACTTATCACTTCTAATGAAAAAATAGGAAGTTATCTGAATATGATTATAAAAGCCCTTACTGAAAACACACCATGGAAAATGACTTCAAGACTGGGAGTAAGTTTAATTTTGAAATCACGAACATAATATTCCCCAAAAATTTGCAGTACGCATAATTAAACACTTATATGGAGCCAAAATAAAAATAAAAACCCGTGCAAAAAGATGCATATCCAAAAAATTTTATGACATTACTTGCCAATTAAAAGAAAATTTTTAATCTTATTTTTCTAATTTCAAGATTAATTTGTTAAATGATATATAGAAATGGGTTCAATAATACAAAGTAAATAGCCTACCTACCTACCTACCTACCTATCTACAAAAGGGTAGGGTCGGAAAACGACCAACAAATAATTTATTAAAAATAGTCTGGTATATAAATTCCTTACAGTTGAAACCACACCAATAGCATATTAGAAGCAAAACATATAATATTGAGATTTTTTCATTCTTCCGGAAACAAGAAAATAATGAAAATTAAATATTGTAAATTATAATTGTTTATGGTCCTTTTACTTTACTTATTCTTCTGTCAAAAAATTGCTCTGAACAAGGTTTCATTGGGCTAAGGTTTTATTGGCGTAGATTTTTAAATACCACCTATACATATTAAGGAAAATTAAATCAGTTTTTGATGTAGGTTTATTTTAATGAATTTATATGTCAATGTCAGTTTCTAAAGTAATTGAAGATTTTTTTCATGTTTTAATAGAATTTGTAGTTGGTTTTTGCTATGTCATGGAGTGATTACATTAATTGTAATGAAATTACTGTCACTTTATTATTTTTTATGAGATTTTTTACATTGTATGTTTTGAGATATAAATTTGAGTCTTGTGTTGAATAAACAAATCATTTGGAATAAATACTATTGACACTTGATGAAAACTATGTATTATCATGGAAGGCATAGCCCACACAGGATTTAAGCTATATAAAGTAGGAATTGAAGACTGACATATTATTTTACTAAAAGTCCTTGGTGACAGTTGGATAAAAAGCCTCTTGTAGTTTAACACTGATTCTTTGCTTCTTATGCCCTCTCCCACCAAGCATGTCAAGTAAAAATAAATCTTAAGAGATAGTTTAGATAAAGACCTTCAAAGGAAACATACCCAGGACTGAATTTGTTAATAATAACATAAACTTTGACATATATTTAAACCTTTTACATAATTCCTACATCATTAAGTGCTATATCTGTCATCAACACAGTAAAACACAAACACAACCATCTGTTGAATGTCAACACTAAGTGTTTATACTGTTATATAATTTAATGTTATCTCATTAATTCAGACATTCTTCTGGCTTCTTACACAGATGCTTGTGGCTTTTGTTGTAGGCTTGCCAAACGAACATGTCTGAATGTCCAAATGTATCCAAGACTCTGTTCACACCTGATTATTTATATCTGACAGTAAGTTCAAGACATGCTCCTGGAAATCACATACTCCAAAGCAAATTTTTATATGAGGCATGCACCTGGCAATTCATCTTCAAAACAATTTATGAAGATAGGCAAATGGAACTTGTATCTTTAAAATTATCATAAGGCATGCTTATGGAACTTGCAGGCACAAAGCTAATATAAGGTGTGCTCCTGAAATCAACTTGCAAGTTCGAAACAAAAATAGACCTTGCTCCTGGAATTAGCAGGCACAAAGAAATATAAGGCATGCTCCTTGAACACAAATACAAAGCATGCTTCTTAAACTAGCCTGAACAACAAATCTAAAACATTTCCTGGAACTTGCAGCTTCAAAACTATAAGATATGCTCATGTTCAAAACATTTAGATTTAAAGGAAGCTCCTGAAAATTGCAGGCACAAAAGAAATAAAGGGCGTGCACCTTGAACTTGCAGGCTCAAAACAAATATACAAATGCTGCCCTATGAACCGACTTAGTTTTAACTGCAAATATATGAATTGCTTTTGGAACTTGACGGCAATAAAAAAATATTGCACTCTGGAACTTTCATTTTCAAACAGATATAAGTCATGATCCTTGAAATTGTGCCCTAAAAAATGCATATGTATGCTTCAGGAAATTGTAGCCTCAATACAAATATAACACATGCTCCTTGTCCCTGCAGCCTCAAAACAAATATTTGTTTCCAGCATTTTCAGCTGTATAACTTGCACTAAATAGTTTACACTATAGATTTTCTGTCATACCCAAAGCATTTGTATCAACTTACAGGACAAATAAAGTTATATTTCTGTTGAAATTAACCTGCATTAACAGAAAATCTTACTTTTTAGATTTCCTAATTTTTGGTCCTATTTGAATTCCTTTGAAAATCAATAAAAAGAGTTGGCTTATCAATTTGCATCCCCACAAATCAGTAGTGTTGTACAACATTATTTTTTTTTACAATGATATGCCGAACATTGTAGTATAGTTCAACCAAAATTTCTTATTTTACAAGGATATGCCAATGGTTAACCTAGTATATGCCATAACTCAAAAGAAAGAAACACTATCATGTTGATATGCATATGATTTTCAATGTTATCATTAATATTCATGTGTGTTCTTTGATCATCTAATATACACTTTGCTGATGATTTCATGCTAGATGGAAATCTGCAAATTTTGAAATATAATATAAAATGATAAGGAAGGTAAAACATGCTAAAAACTGAAAAGTAGGCCGAGGGCAGAAGATCTAAATAATGTGTCAAAGTTTCAAACAATCTTTGGATATTAAAACTTTTATAAAGAAATGTTTATAGCTTTAGCTTTCTTTCTGCACCCACAGGCATATCTAAACACATGATATAAAATAAATATAAATCTTTATCACAAAATAGTACTCAATTTTCTTACATCAAAATTCTAATGAAGATCAACATCCTGCTTAAAAAATTGTCAGAAATGATAAGGATGTTAGGAAATTGTTGATATTATCTAAGTCAGTTCTGGTTAAGTCAGACAACACCTATGTACATCTTTATAAAAAAAAGTGAAAATAGATAATTCATTTTGTTTACTCAAAGTGATAAATAGGTAGTTCTAGTGTTTTATAATTAGCAATTTTTTTTTTGTTCAAAAAAAGGTTTGTGTTGAATTTTTACAAATGTATTAAGTGCAACAAGTGGCCAAAGGTACATTGTGTGTTCATAAGCAACCTGTAAGTACCCCAAAAACACAAAGGGAATGTCGTTTTTGAAATAAATATGTAGATAGGATGAAATTCAGAATATGTATCATTGGAACATATTCTGTTGATCAAACTGAAAATTATGCCCATCGTCTACAATTCAAGACATACAAAAATTTGGCCTGAAAATATTTTAAAATTGCATTGTCATATCAGTTCATTTGAAGGTTGATGTGAGTCTGGTTTTCCATTCTTACAAAAACATGATCACCTCTTTTCTGGATTATTCCTTGGCCTTGTGTCCAATGTAGATATATTTTTTTTTCTCTATAAATAAGTTAAAATGACAGAACTTTATGAAGTGTCGGCTTTACAAATTGAGAACAGACATTATCAGCTAAATTAACTTCTTCCCAGATTTGACATTACTGTTTGGATTGCCCCACTGACAGTATGATGGGTGCTGTATATGGAGTGGGAAATGCCTACCCTTCTGGAGCACCTGATGTTATTCTGTGCGTGTCTTAGAGTTCACACTGTTAGTGCTATAGTTTTAAGTGTTTTGTTGGTGATGTTTGTATATTTTAAGAAATTGTCTTCCAGCGATTTATATACTTTGTTCCTACAATATTCAGCTGTCATTTTTGTGTCATCTGATTTTCCAGTTTTTAGCTCACCTGTCCTAAAAGGCCATGTGAGCTTTTGCCATCACTATGCGTCCGTCGTCTGTCGTCCGTCGTCCGTCCATCTGTCCATCCGTCTGTCAACAATTTCAAAAATCTTCTCCTCTGAAACCACTGGGCCAAATGTAACCAACTTGGCCTTAATCATCACCAGAGTATGGCTTCTCAAAATTGTGTTTGATTAGGCAGTAGGTCAAACAAAATGGCTGCCGTTGCTAAAAATAGAACGTAGGGGTAAATTGCAGTTTTTGGCTAATAACTCAAAAACCGTTACTGATATAAAAAATCTGACAGAATAAAAGTGATCAGCATAGCAAGATCTACCTGCCCTGCAATTTTGAAGAAAATCCAGAAACCCGTCTTGGAGTTATTGCCCTTTTTATGTCAAATTTTCAAAATTTGTGCATTTTTT
>MJUU01043875.1:19272-30078 GCA_002080025.1 Modiolus philippinarum | reverse complement strand
TGCACACTGTTGGATACTAATAGTATTGAAAATGTCCAACGTCGAGCATGTCTTATTATTACAGGAGCTATAAGATTAACTAGTCATCAATTGTTAATAAGAGAAGTTGGATTGGACTTATTAAAAGATAGACGCAAATTTTATAGATTATGTTATTATTTATACAAAATAAAACATAATCTTGTGCCTCCATATTTGACAGATATCCTCCCACTTTTGAGTCACAACACAACTAATTACAACCTGAGAAGACCCTCCCAAATTATACCATTGAGAGCACGCATTGTTTCATTTTATAATTCTTTCTTCTTGTCATCCATTAGGGACTGGAATAATCTTTCATCAGAATTTGTGTCCGCTACGTCTCTTGATATTTTCAAGCGTTTACTGAAAAATTGCAAAAAATCACCTGGAAAACATGTTTACTCACTTGGTCACAGTTACGAAAAATTATTCACATGAGATTACGACTGGGTCTAAGCAGACTAAATCAACATTTGTTTATGTACAATCTATCAGATTCCAAAATTTGCGCCCGATACTCGACTTTTCGAACCTCTTTATTGCTAAGTATTAAAACTATTTTATGCCCAGAGCTAAACATTAACTTTTTGCGAGATCTGTGTCCAGCTTACTTAAGTAAAAATTTAATAGAGGGAAGTGACGACTTATCTGTGAATGAAAATTTTTGTTTATTTGAATGCGTGTTTAAATATATCAAATTTACTAATAGATTCATACAGTGACATTTCTGGATTCTATTATTTTCCCGTCTAAAATGCATTACCTAAATTGTCCTTTTCCTTGTATAAATATCTTGACATCCATCCCTTTTTGTGTGTGTGTGTATTTATTATTGTATTTTATTTTTCTTTCTATTGTCTTTATCACACATGTTTATATCTACATGTTTGTATGTGTTTGTATGTATGTATGTTGAGTAGAACCACTTGTAGCTTTAGGCTGTCGTCAATCCTCTTGAAATAAATAAAGAATTAAATTAAGAGAATTATTTAATAGTATGAGCACAGGGCTGGTTTAGAGTTGCTTGATGTTTAGATGCAAAATTAAGCACTATAAATGGGTCAGTATTATTATGCATTTTTGTGGGAAATTTTTGTCTAGCATGTTTTTCCATTGAAGCTAATTGTAAAATTCCTTTGAATTTCTGTAGTATATATTGCAAAACCTAAAGCAAACCGTCTGTAGATAGATGAATCAGTAAAATGTACAAGATGGATCCTTCAATGTTTTTGGATTTGTTTTAATGTTCACACAATTTAAAATCTTATGAAACTTTGTAAAATTTACCAGTGAAATGCTACCCTTGGTGAAAATATGATTTTCAAGTTCAAAGTTCAAGGTCAGTTGACTCTAATTTCGGGTTTAGAGATTGGCTTATCAGTCACTTTGTTACTTATATTAGAATGAATGCATTATATAAATCATCAAATTTAAAATGATATCATTTCATTGATAAAATTCCAACAATTCAGACTGTGAAGATATTTATTTATTCACATGTATAACTCTGTAGGATTATGTTACATGCTGTTTTATATACCTCATTATCTAATTATAGAAACAGGAATGAGCAAAGAGTAGTAATTGCTTTTCATCATTTTGTGATGAAGAATGCTATTACAACATTAAAGGCATGTTTTACTTCTGTGACCTTCCTTTTGGAATCTTTGAAATGTGTTCAAGAAGATTGATACAAATTTACTGTCAGAAGAAGACAATACAATAGCAACAGGTTTTAGACTGCATCAATACATGGAAAACAAAACACAAATATGTGTGAATATATAATAGAAAAATATGAACAGATATGGAGTGAATGTACATGTGACAAAAACGCACACAATACACAGAAAACTCCAGTTCATAAAGGACAGGGCTTTTATTCCTGTCTACATCTTGATTTCGCCTTAGGGTCTTCAACCAGAGGTGAACGATATTCACCCCCTCAAGCGAGATCAAAAAGGCCCCTAGCATGCACTTAAGCGGTATTCTTGACAGAATTGTTAAGCAACATCGATCACTGCTAAAATATGTCATTGAAGCAACACATGTCGGGAGCCGTCAATGAGAAAAAAAGAAAAAAACTGGGCAATGTCTGCCTACAAATATTTGTCATTAAGAAGCCTGACAAAAGACAAAAATAAGGACAAAAACAACATTAAGACAACACGGGGCACATCGAAATAGATGTAGGCAAACCTTGCAGTGTAACTAAGGTTGAAAGGGCAAAAATAGTCGTGTGTACAGATTATAACTTTTTAGTAAAAACAATAAAAATACTGAACAGCCAGATTGAAAAAATAAATGAATTAGTAAATGTTTTAGAAATTCTACACGAAAAAACACGCCATAATTGTAATATTATAAGAGCATATACCTCAAGCACGGGGAGACTTTCTATGGACTCCACTCATCATGAGAGACAAACTCTGCAGCAAAAAAACCCTTTTTCTCTATCATATAATCCCAGCTTAGATTGCATGTTGTCTTATTCTGAGGCTTAACTTTCAATTTTGATCCATTGAGAATGTCTGATCAAATGATTTATGATTCTTTTGTTTTCCCAATCTCATTGGATATTGAAAAGGTCATGAACTTGTTTCCTGTAACAGAGTCCAATGAATCTTGAATGAAATAAATTTCTGTCACAGCTAAATCAATCTAACTCTAATACATATTGTGTGGTAGCACATCAAAGATTGCTGTCCAGTCAAAAAAGTTTAACAAAGCACCCTTTGGATGATACATTCAAACGCTCCTTTTGAAAGTATTTATCTTATTGGAGTCAAACTGGACCTGAATGATCACCCAGCTATTTTCCTTTTGAAGGCATTGGTTTTTGGAAAGGATTGAACAATATGACTACTGTTAGTCCTGTTACTAAAATTAGAATATTGGCTTCAAATGCCATTTGTTACAAAAATCTTTATATATATATAAAAATATGATGCAGATAAAATGGGCAGCTAAAGCAACATGCCCTGCAAATGTTTAAAGAAATTCAAGCACCTTTTGGAGTAATTGCCTATGAAATTTATATACAATGTCAAATTCAGTGTCCATTTTAGCTGTCAGATATATCTCTTGATATCAGCTGAAGATGCCTCGACAGAGTGGAAATACAGTATTGTTCCTTTCAAAATAAGAGAAACAAAGTATATCTTAAAAGCCAGTGATTATCTCATTTGTACAATCTCTATGTCAAAACATAAAAGTTCTGGCTCTGATTTTTGGTTTAAACAATTTAAAATACATACAATAAAAAGAAACTTGGATTCAGAAACTAGATGAACTAATACAAACTGTCCCTGACTCTGATGTATGACTTATCTGTAGTAATATGAAGACAATCAGCTACAAAAGATGGCTTTTATATTTGAAGCTCTTCCGGCTATAGCTAGGGCCAGCTTTTGCCATCATATATTCTAGAAAAATCTCATTAGACTATTATACCTGTTTTATCTGTTAAAGCTTTCAATGAATATACCTTTAATTAACAAGGTGAAAATACTGCTTGTCAAAGCCAATTATCCAGTGTTTGGTTACAGGTAACCATTACTTATGATAGGTATGCTCAGATGTAGGTGCTTAAGTCAAATTTATTGGCAAATTATTATAATTTGATCAAATCTAATTAGCTTTTCTGACTTTTATTTTGGATTGGCACTTATTTTGTCAACACAAACAAGAGCTGTAAGTTACTCAAATATCTTCTAATTGCATATTTACATCTACAAAACAAACCTCTATGTCTTGTTAACCTGTACTGTTGCAAAGAAAATTACTCAATTGGCACCTTTAATATAAACAAATTCTCCTTTCTGCATAGACCATATCAGTAAACACCACTCGATAATATCAGAAGCTGGCAACATTTTTATACAAACAAACAAGTGTGTGTTTATCCAGTAATTAGACAGAAAACATAAAATAACACTATATTCAATCACTTTTCTAAAATATTTATCGTAGTACAAAATACGGATCCACTGTAAAACATACAAAATCACTTCTCTTGCTTATATTATCTGACATCAGTCAAAAAACTTTGGAGAATTAGTATTTTTTTCTGTGCAGTGTCTTTTTCCTGTTCAGAATAGTATACATGTTTACTATGGTTTGCTATTTCCTTTGCTCAGTGTTCATTTTCAGAGTTCAGCATACTGACTATTTGGTGTACATTTCCTGATGTTCAGTATAGTATACTATATGGTTTGTTATTTCCTTTACTCTGTGTACATTTCCTGATGTTCACTATAGTACTATGCTGCTCTGTGTTCACTATAGTATACTGACTATTGGGTGTATATTTACTGATGTTCAGTACAGTTTACTATTGGTAGTTTGGAATACTGACTATTGGGTGTATATTTACTGATATTCAGTATAGTTTGGTATACTGACTATTGGCTGAACATTTCCTGATGTTCAGTACAGTATACTGACTACAAGTGTAAATTTCCTGATGGTCAGTATAGTATACTGACTATTTGGTGTACATTTACTGATGTTCAGTATAGTATACTGACCCCGATACTGACTGTTTGATGTACATTTACTGATCTTCAGTATAGTGTAGTATGATTTGTTTTGACTATTGCCTGAACATTTCCTGATGTTCAGTATAGTATTCTATGGTTTGCTATTTCCTTTGCTCTGTGAACATTTCCTGATGTCCAGTATAGTATACTATGGATAGTTCAATATACTGACTATATGGTGAACATTTCCTGATGTTCAGTTTAGTATACTACGGATAGTTCGATATACTGACTATATGGTGAACATTTCCTGATGTTCAGTGTAGTATAGTGAATTGTATAATTACATGTCAATATATAAGAAGCAGGTCTGATCAGTTTTATGTCCTAGATAAATTTTTTATGGTGTTTTTATCAGCATCAAGGCTACAATTTAATACAGCCTTAGCTGCAAGGGAAGATTGAAAACCAATATATTATAAGGTCCTTATTTTGTATCTATTGATTAACTGACATTTTATGTTTTGTAAGTCAGTTACTTATAAAATGTTTGGAGAATTTGTCTTTCAGCGACAGACAATTGTCTAGAAGTTTGTTGTAAATAATATAGAGCCAGATCTGAGTTGTAACGACCTTTATATACTGTAGAAATTAAGTTGTTTTATAGATTTTTCAAAAATTAATTCAATTCCCCTGACTTCAATTAAATGTGTTTTATCTAGAACCTTGCTACATAGATAAGTGCATATGAGGTGTAATATTTATACTAGAGGGCAATATGATAGAGAAATATAATATTGTATAAAAACAGATGGCATTAACACTAATCTTATATTATATAATTCCCTGTAGGGGTGTGTAGCTACAAATCAGAATTAATCCAAATCTTATCAATCGCTAGATACTTATTATTTGTTATAATTGTCCGGTACAGATAACCAGAACCCCTTTGTTCTTCCTGCAGTGTGAGAGTTATTGTACCACTTATAGTTCCTTTATGTTGGGGTTTATCTCAGTTTGAGTCCAAATAATATATCTATGTTCTAAGGCTTTAGCTACTGATTTCTCATTGTGGTTGACTGGCTATTTCATTCTACTTATTTCTAACAAAAAGATAATAGCTCTCCTCATATACATAAGCATATACATAAATACACCCAAGCTCTGACTGGTCATAGTAATACAGCATTAATACAAAATGTCTGAGATTGTTTTATGGACACCACATGACATATATAATTATCATAAGAAAACTGATGTATCTATAGGAACACCACAAAAATACAAACAGACATGTTTTAGAAACACCACATAAATACAAACTGTTTGTCATTTCTTAGGAACACCATTAAAATACAAACTATCTTACATGTCTTACGAACACCACAAATACAAACTGATATGTCGTAGGAACACTTCATAAATACAGACGGATATGTCTTAGGGATACATCATAAATACAAACTGCGTTTCATTTCTTAGGAAAACCACATGAATACAAACTGTCCTACACGTCATACGAACACCACAAATATAAACTGATATATCTTAGGAACACCTCATAAATACAAACTGCCCTTAATGTCTTACGAACACCACAAATATTAACTGATAGTCTTATGAACACTACATAAATACAAACTGTCATACATGTCTTACAAACACCAAAAATATAAACTATGTCTTAGGAACACATCATAAATACACATCATAAATACAAACTGTCCTTCATGTCTTAGGCACACAACATCAATACAAACTGTTCTATATGTCTTAGGAGCAATATATTAATACATACAGACATGTCATAGCAACACCACACTAAATACAACTGATATGTCTGAGGAACACCTCATAAATGCAAACTGTCTTACATATCTTAGGAACACCTCATAAATACAAACTGTCCTACACGTCATACGAACACACAAATATAAACTGATATATCTTAGGAACACCTCATAAATACAAACTGTCCTTATTGTCTTACGAACACCACAAATATTAACTGATAGTCTTATGAACACTATATAAATAAGGAGCAATATATTNATACATACAGACATGTCATAGCAACACCACACTAAATACAACTGTTCTACATGTCTTAGGAGCAATATATTAATACAAACAGACATGTCATAGTAACACCACACTAAATACAAACTGATATGTCTGAGGAACACCTCATAAATGCAAACTGTCTTACATATCTTAGGAACACCTCATAAATACAAACTGTCCTACACGTCATACGAACACACAAATATAAACTGATATATCTTAGGAACACCTCATAAATACAAACTGTCCTTATTGTCTTACGAACACCACAAATATTAACTGATAGTCTTATGAACACTATATAAATACAAACTGTCATACATGTCTTACAAACACCAAAAATATAAACTGATATGTCTTAGGAACACATCATAAATACACATCATAAGTACAAACTGTCCTTCATGTCTTAGGCACACAACATCAATACAAACTGTACTACATGTCTTAGGAGCAATATATTAATGACATGTCATAGTAACACCACACTAAATACAAACTGATATGTCTGAGGAACACCTCATAGATGCAAACTGTCTTACGTATCTTAGGAACACCTCATAAATGCAAACTGTCTTACATGTCTTAGGAACACCACATAAATACAATCTGTCTTATATGTCTTAGGAACGCCACATAAATACAGTCTGTCTTACATGTCTTAGGAACACCACATCAACACAAACAGATGTTTCTTAGAAACATCACACTTATACAAATGGTCTCATATGTCTGAGGAATAAAACATTACATACAAACTGTAATATTTAGGAACACCACATCAATAAAAACTGACATGTCTTAGGAACACCACATAAATGCATACATGTATTAGAAACACTCTACAATTTAGAACTATGACCTAGGTACTAAATGACCTTGTTGTTGAGTGTACATCAGAAAATATCCTTTGTGTTGACTGTACATTAGAAAATAACCTTGGTGTTGACTGTACATTAGAAAATGACCTTGGTGTTGACTATACATTAGAAAATGACATTTGTGTTGACTGTACATTAGAAAATTTTGCTCCCATCTACAATAAACATACAATCTTACAGAAATCTCAGAAACACCTAACATTTATGGATGTCTTGTGAATAGAAAATGTTCTTAAAGATACATATCTGTACAGTAGGAAACACATTTACGTTGATTTGGGGAAGGGAAGGCTGCCAAGTTACTAAGATAAAATGTCATAAAGTGTTCTTCCATAAATTTTGTATTAGAAAATTTCATTTGAACATTTATTTGACTTTTAGATCATTAAGATTATTTCGATTAGATAATGTAAAGTTCTAAAATTTATAAAATGCTGTTTGATACAGTTCTACATGTAAAACTCAAAATTAAAATTGTTTTTATCATGTTTACAGAATAAAAGTTTTGTAGTTATGCAATCCATTATTTGTATACTGATGTAAAATCTCAATGTGACCTAACATTTGCTGGTCATTGGGCAAACTGCATCTTTTAAAAGTACATGATTTTTGCTTTAATGTTATTTAACCTTTTTGATCTGTAGTTCTCATACATAGTAGAAATATCAGATATTACATAATTATTGGAGATATTAAATGTCCAGAATACCAAACATTTATCAATACTTTGTTATATATTCCTTTGGTAGATTATATAAACTCGAGACACTCACTAATGATCCTGATTATTACTAAACTTTACAATGTAGGTGTTGGTTAATGAATCAGTCTGGACAGTCATCATAGAAATCACTTTAATTATTGGGATTAAAAATCACCAACATGAACAACAATTACTAGTCATGTTTTCTGTTTATTCCAAATGATTAGGTTTAATTCCCCAGTGAGTCTGACTTATGGTATACAAACATGAAAATGACTTAATTTTCTTATATACTTAGGCCAATACTCTCTAATGTAGTGCAATGTATTCAATATTGTGTTCAGTTTGTTTTTTCTATTCATATAAAAAAGGATATACTCAATTAATAACAATCTACTCACTGCTATCCAAAATTGTGTTTTATCGGAGTTGCTAGGCCAAAATTAAATTACTGGTATTGTTTGTTTCCCCAAACCCGACTCTACCCAGCCAAGTGTGGGTAGATAGGTAGGGAAATTATTTTATTTTTTTCAAAAAAGCAATTTTACAACAAATTTCAATAACAAGAATTTTTAATGCAGAAAAAAATAATTTCCTCTCCAAAGGTGGCAATGAAATATTTTGGGTAGCAGTGATTTTTCTGGGTCGGTCGGGTTTGGGGAAACAAACAATATTTTATTTTAGGCCCACAAATTGGTTTGTTGATTCAGACAGGCTTGTGGTAATCAGGACAGTAACTCTGAATCAAATGAAACTTGGATATATTGTTTAGTATTAGGAAAGAAAGTCAGTTAAATGATTTTTGAGAAATTTGGTTGAAGGTCAATGTCACTGTGACCTAAAATTGAATTGAAATTTCTGTAATATTTGTTTTCTTGATAAAACCTCATAGGCTTAAGCTTTACCTCTAAATCAAAGGAAACATGGATACATTTTTGGGGTTACAAAAAGAGGAAGACCTTTATTGGTATTGGTCAGTGTGGCCAAAATAAATTGAAAATTAAAAAAAAATGGTTTGGAAAATAGCTTAAGGAGTTAAGATCGAAATAGATTATACCTCTGTGCTACTGTCTATACTCGTGCTGTACTGTTTAGAACCCTTTATTTATTCATTGATCATGCAGAACTCTTAAGTAAGAATTCCAAAGAGGAATTCTTAAAGATTTCTAGTGTAGCTTCATGCAAGCCTTGCTGTTTTTTTAAGTTGAACCTTGATGAAAAGTTCAATCATCCCTGAATTTTACATTTATCCATCATTTCCTTCATCCCACTCAAGTTTGCCTATATTTATTTTCAGTAATTAACATTATCACGAAAGATTTCTTCATTATTTGGTAACAGGCATGTATATACAGTAGTATGTACTTTTAAAAGTTGCTTAATTAGTATTATTTCATTCTAATTTTAGAACATTCCTCAAATAGATTTACTTAAACTTATGTTTCCTGACATTATAAGATGAATCTTAACTCCAGTAATACTGAGTTGCATGTGACTGAGGGAATATTTTTCTTAGCTTTTTAAAGGGAAATAATGAATTTAATGTCAACATCTGATATTCTATAATGTGATGAATTCCTGTATTCATTATCATTGACAAAAGAGTTAATATTTTGTCTCTTATAGCACAAAAACTTATGTTGACACATGTAGAAATGATAGGGAAAATGAGGGATGATTCAAAGGTCTCAAATGATTTTGTTTATTTTTGAACCACTTTATTGTTTACATAAAAGAAAAAAATATCATGGGGTTCACAATTTCACAGTTAAAAAAGGAGATCATCAATTTATTTAGTGAATTGACCTGACTGGTCATGGGTCAATTATATTGGGATTATTTGTGTTAACAGAGAAAATTAAGCCACGCCCAACATGTTCATATTTATATGTAATTATCAAATTATCTCCCTTGCAAAATTTCTGTTTTCATGTAAAACCATCATCAGATTTACAGCTCTTTCTTCTTATTGCATCTTTTCTAATGAAAATGTTGAAAATGTTATGGATCAAACTTTTTTTCAATATTTTGAATTTTTTTTTATTTGAGAGTTGTTAATTTTCCAACTTAAGGAGACCTACCAGAACAGAAATTTGTCAAAAATGGCCAATGATACTATTTATACTTCTTTAGTGATGTTTGAATACACAAAAAATGGCAACAATTTTAGTAACATTGTGATTGCATTAATGATAATTCTGAAGTGTTACATCAAAACAACAAAGTTTTCTGACTAACTGGCCTAGTGATGAAGGCAGTTTGTATACCTGGGTTTGTATAATTTCCCCTGCTTTAGGTACACTTAACTTGTATTTACACGAGGTCACAAGGAAATGAGCGAAAGTATTTACACTAAGTCACAACGAAATGAGCCATTACAAAGGATATGTGTGTAAATCTTGTTTTAATTTTTTGTTTTTTTATGCCCCCAGATCGAGGATTGGGGGCATATTGTTTTTGTCCTGTCTGTGTGTCTGTCTGTGCGTCCGAAACTTTAGCCTTGGCTATAACTTTTGAACTATGTAAGATAGATTTTTCATACTTGGCAAGTGTATAGGTCTAGTCAAGAGGAACATTAATATGCCAAAAAATTTTAGATCAGGTCAAAGGTCAAGGTCACAGAGGTAAAAAAGGGGTGAAATTGGCTGTTATC